>JABFPD010000065.1:0-17111 GCA_022817545.1 Cremastobaeus sp. ZL-2020 | reverse complement strand
GAATTAAAGTATCAAAAATTCACTCGATGTGACAACGAAAATCTAACCTTTGGCATGTAACAAATCGTATTTTCATGAAAAATATAATAAACTTCTTTTCAGAAACGTGATTTTGCACCCATTTGTATATATATGTAAAATATTAATATTATAATTTTTTCAGATTTTTTTGTACAGCCTATTTTAAATTATTCGCAGTGTTCTACTGTTTGCCGTGTTCAAGTGTTGGTTAGTCTCCCCTATAATTTTGAAAATTCGTTATTTGTGATTCTTATATAGCAATATGCACAAATGTGATGCTTTTCATATAAGAAGTAGATGTAAATACTTGATTCTTATATATATGGATTGTTTATAAACATCACCTGCATTACTTACTTTATGTTTGTTCCATTTATAACAGTGTTACATTTAAGTCAATTTTGGAAGTTGCATTCTTCGTTCATCTCATTGCAGAGAAATAAACGATCTCGAATCTTACTGTACACAATTCTTAATGTATTTTTATAAACAATAGTTTATATGATCATAAAATCGCTTCAAAAAGTTTATCTATAGGTTAATTTTTAAACAGATGTTAATTGAGAAATATTTAATCCGATTTTCATTATTAAATTTTACCAGAGCTCAATAAGTTTCATATCACTTGAATCCATTGAAACTGTTTCAAAAACGCGATTCAAACAGATTCAAATTTTTATATGTTCTAATCTTTTCCTGGATAATGGGTTTGTTTTTAAAAATTTACATTCAAAGCAGGAAATGAAATAAACTTGTTTTTCATAATATGAACTAAAATAGCAATATGAATAATTATATAGTAATATATTAATGACGTAAGCTTACCCATTGATATTGTACACATTATTGTATAAAAGTGAATAAATATATGTTATATATAATAATTATTGTACACCCAAATACAATCGTGCAGTGCAATCATTAGCTATGGTAAAACACGACGAGAAACAAATTATCATCCCTGATAGCCACATTTATATAAATTTTGTGTAAACATGATGTAAACAGGTTGCAATGGGTTTACGTAATGTTTACACCAAGATACAGCAGTCCTATGCAATAATATTTATATAAATCGTGAAAAAATATTGACTAAAGAAATAATTATTTTTTAGAAATAATTATTAATTATTTTTAAAATTGGCGCTAAATACCCAGGCCAAATATATTGAATAATCGAGTAAGTGCCTGCTTGCGATTTTAAAGTCATTACAGAGGTAGGAATGAAAAGGAAATGAAAATTTGCACTGCAATAAAATATTATGTTCTTTATAATTGTTATATTTATTAGGAATTGGATACTTCCATGATTGTCCATGAACACCACACCGAATCAGCATCGAATCGAAAAAAAATACCTAGTAAAACTCTACCGAAGTGTCATTGACACTTCGAGAGATTTTATTATATATCGTATTATGTATAATATATAATAAATTCCCCCGATATGTCAACAACACTTCTACAACTACTTTACCGACCATTATCGGAGATATTTTTTCGATTCGATGCTGATTCGGTGTGGTGTTCTTTCGTACTTTCAAACTTTCGGGACAATGAAGTTTCTGACTCGCGCTGTTTCGTCGTAAACTCAATTCTTATCGATGGTTTTTCTATGTCTTGCAAAATCCTCCTCATAAACTTTCTCGTACAAAAATTTTCTAGCAAATAATTATTCGGGGTTAAAAATATTCTGTTAGAAATTTTTTCCGTGTAATATCTATTCTGCTTCGTATTCATTCTTGGTGGTGCATTTTCTTGTCCACATATAGTTCTGACCCAAGTAAAATTGGCGCTACATACCCAGGCCATAAATTCTAAAGTAACATGAGTAAAAGTGTATCTCGATTGCTCATGGAATGGGGATTCCATGACTTAATCAACAAATTTGAAAGTAAGTGAAATTAACACGTTTTGATAGATTCCATACATTTCACATTCTATCAAATAAACATAACCTATAGTGTTGACAATTTTGCACGTTTACAGTTCTATTTGAGTACATAACGAAAATCATGTTTTGAATATGTTATTGTTCAAAACCTTTGAAAAATATTTTGTCATTTTCAATTTTCTAACCTAAATTTTGTTTTTAATTTCTTGAATGAAAAAAATTAAAATTATTACTTCATCAAAAATGAAAATCTGTTCATATTTTTGTTATACTAACCAAAGAATTTTTTTTCAATTTACTTTAGATGAATCAATAGATTATGAAATTTTATTGAAGTTAAATGAAACTCATATTGAAAAGCTTATTCCAAAGCTTGGAGACCAACTTAGATTTATGGCCCATTTAAATGAACTGAAATCTGTCTTACAATTGAAGGATGCAACAGTAAGTTTTATTATTTTTAGATTTTTATAACAAAAAATACATATCTTCAACATAATTTTTCGAATAGTATAAGGTTATATGGTAACCTTTTATAATTGTCATGTTAAAAATAATTGTGATATTATAATTAAACAGTTTATTATTATTATGTATTTGCCCATTAAACGTGGGTTTGAATGGGCACTCCAATGGAGTATATAGCGGCGAGCCTTGTGACTCTCAGTTTCTTTGATAAAATTTTTTTTACGTTGCGGTTTATCAGACCAGCGAACAATCTATATGAATATTGTAGGAAATTAGTTTTAATACTGTTCAAAAATACGTTTTAAATTGTTTTCAAATGAAAATTACTCAAATCATACAACCTTTCGTAATAATATGCTGGAACAGAGAAATCTTTAACTTCTGGCAACTACCATAAATCTAATACAACCTTAACATGAAAAGTAGAAGTGTATAATCTAAAAATTGTCCGAGTTAACTTCAGCCAAAGTTACCCTTTTTTGAGTACATTTATAAAAATTTGTTAAAGAAATTTGTTTTCAGGTTTTGCCTCCAAAATTGTTTTATTTGAGTTAAAAGTAACATTAATTGAGGTATATCAAAATCCGTTGGAAATTGTGGATTTTAGCCATTTCTCTTCCACCTGCCCTTAATTACACTTGGAAGAAAAATATTTCAATTTGTATTACACCAGGCAAGATCGTGGTCAACTTTTTATACAAACAAGCAAAAACGGAAAGACAAATAAACTGCACCATCATATGATTTACATATAATATCAAGATGGACAGATCTTGCATGACGAATTGAATCATTTTTATACTCGTGATGGAATAACTACATATTTGCTGCCTGTACAGCCGGCAGATTAGAGCTCTTTTTTTCATTTCATTAGCCTTAGCTGGAGAATTCTGTTGACAATTTTTCCCGCACATACTCAATGAGCCTTCTGTTCTCGGTCTAAATATAAAATAGCAACTTTTTTAGATTGCAATAAGTCGAATATGTTTAAAAGAAAGCTTTAAAATAAACACCTAGCAAGCAATCAGCAAATAAACGCGAAAGTAGTTGGTTCGAAAGTCGCGATAAGACTTGGGAAAAATTGTCTCGAGAAGTATGCTGGGGGAACGCACCTTAAATCGCTTATCTTGTAGGACTTTTTTGATTGCAACCATTTCGCCAGTCGCCAGTGTCAGAGAGCTTGGCCTGGTAAACGACTTCAAAACTGCCATTGCCTATGATTTTGGTGTCGGTGTACATGACTTCCTGAGGACGGTCCGGTCCGGTCCGGCTTGCCTGTGAAGTTCATGGTACCACATATAGAAACAAATCAACAGAAAACGACACAGCTACAGCATTACTAAATTATACGACACTATAAGCGGTTAATTTAGGTGTACTAGTATTAATCAACAGGATGATCGGAAGCGCAACTTAGAACAACGTAACTCGCATGTCGATCGACGAGGAAGTATCAATTAAAGTAAACAAAATCGTTCGACTCTGCCATAACCTAAAACCGCAGCCTGGAGCACCGGTTAAGCACACGTTGCCTCTGCCGCTCAGCCAACTGTCATTTGAGGTGATGGCAGAGCGCGCGAGAAATTATTCAAATTATACAATTTTTGTAATAATATGCTAAAACATAGAAATCTTTAAATTTTGACAACTACTTTACGTCTAATACAACCTTAAATTGAACCTCTAAACTGATCAACTGTGCAAGATACTTGAATTGGATCTTACGAGAAACGCCTGCAGTTGTTTTCTGTTTCATGTGATGTCCCTACAGCTCTTTGAAAACTGATTTTGAACTGGTGGATCCACTTCCGGTCTTGCAATCTTAACTGCTATCAAGCAGCAAAAGTATTGCTGCTTTCACTAACATGATGTGCTCCATCAAGAACATGTTGATCTTCGAAAATATTACTTTGCGAGATGTGCCCTTATTATTTTTCTTGTCACCAGTTTTGATTGAAGGTTCTATCTATTATAGTTGAGGCTGACTGCGGTTGAATAACGTTTCAGCTTCTGAACCTACTTTTTTCGTTGAACCCACATCCTGAGTAGAATACCAATGGCCAACTGTCACTTTCAGTATAAACTCTCGACTACATGGTGCTATGTTTTCTTCGATAAGGTTGTAATTTGGCTCATTCTTTAACCTAAAAACATTATTGTATTACATTATTAATGCACAATTATTAGTTCTTTTGTATCGTCTACAACATATGTTATATAATTATTATTCGATAATAATTATAGTTACTAATAAAATATGTACGGCTATTACAGCAAAGGCAAGGGAAACACATAAGGAGGTGCAGTGTCTTATTAGCATTACAAAAAAACAATAAATTGGGGCAATAATTATGTTGTACATATTATATACATTTTTAAAATGTGGTAAGTTTCAGTGAAAAATGTATAGTAATAACATTAAAGAAATGAGAACGATTTAGAATAAATACGAAATATTGAGAAAAGGAAAAAAGCAGATCTTGTAAAAAGTAATACAAAATCTACAACAATAACTACACGGAAAAAAATTTTTCTCACTGAACGATTTGGCTTGCATCGCTAAGAGATATGAAACAAAAATATTTCTTTACTATATCGCCGGCCAATGTGGTCACATCTAGGACCAATATGTTTATATCTGTGTGCGATGTGCTTTATATTAATTGTTTTAACATCTCAGGATGCGTTTTTTCACATCGTTAAGCAATGTAACAACTTCAAACTGAGATACGCGATTTTCCAACTGAAAACAAATGAAGTGACGAGCGACAGCGTTGATTGATAAATTTTCAACTATCATGCGTTATCCCCGAAACAATTACAACCATTAAAAGTTCTAAAAACAGTAGAACCCGCACTGATTATTTTAATTATTTTTTATTATTATAAATTATAATATTATTTCAGCTTGATCATCAAAATGATCTCTTGAAAATGATTTTTAACAATGAATATATGCAGTTGATTTAATAGAGAAATAGGAAATAGAATAAAATGTCAGGAATATTCCATAATTTGTTTAAATTGATTTTTATAAATGATATATCTTATTTGTTATTCGCAGTTAATGTGCTGAACTTGCTATTTTTTCAAGTAATATATTTATGAAATATTCAAAAATATTTTATTTTTGTACAAGAGAAACAATAATTTTTATTATAAGCTTTTAAATTATCATGAATTTAATGCAATAAGTCAATTAATTTCATTGTATAAATAATTTTTAAATACTTTTCTCCTTAAAAAAATAGAAACGTTACATTTCACAATACTAATATAATAACAATGTAATTTAAATTATACATCACTGTAGCGCGTATCTCAGATTGATGTCGTCGCATTGCATAATGATGTGAAAAAACGCATCGTGAGATGTTGAAACAATCAATATAAGGCACATCGCGCACTGATGCTAACACATTGGTCTTTGATGTGATCACATTGGCCGGCGATATAGTAGAGAAATATTTTTATTCCATATCTCTTAGCGATGCGATCCAAATCATTCAGTAAGGAAAATTTTTTTCCGTGTAGAATTACCGGATTCACTTGGACACTTTTCTGCGATCAACATCGGTTTGAGAGGTTTGGAGGAAGATGTACCAAGTCTCTCTGCACAATTGTCCAGAGAGCCTCACTGGCCGGAGTGTGCTGGTCGTTTTTGATGATTGCGAACGACTTCTTGTGCATCGAGCGGAGTAAAGTAATACTGATATAATATCTTGTTGATTCTGTCCAGTTCATTTACTTGATACACAGCGATTTTGCTGTCACATTTGCTAGGTTATGTTGCATGCTCCAATTTGTGTCTACTCTATCTCCTTGTTCCGTTCTCAGTTAAAACTTGAAAAAAAACAACTGGATAGTCAACCTGAGAGAAACTGAACTGAACTATCTTCTTGTTCACGGATACTTCTTGAAGTTAGGCGGTTCTGCTCTTTTATGCCAACGGTCACTAAATTGTCTAGAGAAGAACACGGCTCTATAAACTTCAATTGTATAATTGTTTGTATAAAAGTTTTTAATTTAATTAAAAATTCAATAGATTTTTAACTAACGTTTTTATGTTTTTAAGAAATAATAACATTGGCTTTAATGTAATTCATTTATAGAAGCACACGAACTTCATGCAATTGTAGTCGAGCAAATTAACTGGATGTTGATACAGACTGAAGCACTGGAGAGATGTTTCAACAGTCCGATTTAGAATTCAAACGAAAATTCAAGGTTTTCCTAAACACTGTAAAAAGTTAAATTGATATTAAATGCAAAACTATATAAAAGAATCAATGAAAATAAATGCACATGAAACAAATTAAAGAAAATGAATTTACAAATAGCATTGTAGGTGGCTACCCCCCGAGAACATAAGTTCGTAAAACGTAAATTATACGTAAAAAATATGTTTTCACGTTATTTTTATGTTTTATTTACATTCCAAAAACTTATGTTCTCTGCGGGTATAGACTAAACAAATTTTCTATGCAATTTTATCTAAAAGTGTTTCTACCTTTTGTCATCTTGGTGCATCATTGAGATAAGGGCAAATTCCTTGTATTCTGTTAATTGTTTATCATAAATAGGTATTTTCATCATTTTCCTTTCAATTTCTGACGCAGGAATCATTTGCACAGGTTGTAAGTTGTTTATATCAGCAATGCAGATTCCTAACTTCATTGAGTTACACGGTGACGTAAATAATGGTCGACAATTTTTTAGTAGTCTAACATGGAAGTTCAATGTCCCGTTGTTTTTAGACATGCTTTCGATTTTTACTACGTGCTTGTTCTTGAGAATACAGATGTTATCTTTGCAAGATAAACCAAGTTTGAAGCCCTTAAATTGGACAGCTGCAATGCTTGATTCAACATTTTTTTTTTGCGGGAAAAAATAGGAAATGGATATTCCATCAATTGTTCTGGATTTTTAACACGAAATTCTTCCACTATTCTATTAAACAATTGTTCTAGGCAAGTATCATTTGGAGAGACTTTGTTCTTTATCTTTTGCATTGCATTTTCAAATGGAAATGCGCTATAATTGTCCAACGGACCATAATGTAAGACGTCTTGTGGTAAATGCAAAAGATTGTGAACATTGTATGTCACGTTTTCCTTTCCATAATGATTTCTATATTTTGAAACAA
Organism: Cremastobaeus sp. ZL-2020; assembly: GCA_022817545.1. Classification (NCBI taxonomy): domain Eukaryota; kingdom Metazoa; phylum Arthropoda; class Insecta; order Hymenoptera; family Scelionidae; genus Cremastobaeus; species Cremastobaeus sp. ZL-2020. The sequence goes on along the minus strand of JABFPD010000065.1, from coordinate 9,582 downwards.
ATTGTTTTAATAAATCTTCAGAATATTTGTTATGACTTACGCATAAATCTTCATCGCATAGAATTCTCAGGGAGACTGTCAGTTTCAAAAAGTGTTTAAATCTTTTGCTACTAAAGAAGAGTTGTAGAACAACCATGCCAGTATACAATACAAATTGTCGACATTCAGTTGCTTTCCAAAAGTGAGCATCTAAGACACCCCTTGGCTTCCTTCCGAATTCTTCTGGAATAAAAGGTTTTATTTTCAAGAGCATATCTGACAATGCAATTATATCATCTGCCGACATTTTAATTGATGAAACCCCTTTAGTCCATAATTTTAACAACTTCTTTGTTACCCCTAGACAAACACAATGCATGTAGTCAATGGGGAATTTAACAATCATATCCAAAGTCAAACTTTCAAAAATTGTAGTTCCTGTGTGGTGTTTCCAATTCCGTTTTTCTCTAAATCTCTTATTATCTCGCAGTGTGAAACTTTTCCCGCAAAACGTCATCCTTCCAAGATACCATTTTCCTATATGAATAATCATACATAATTTCATTAATTTCCCGATCTACTATTGTCATAAATTTGATAAAATCTTATAAAACTCGACAAATATAAATAAAATTTAATTTCTTATCATGTCAGAAACATTAAATCAATTCAAATTTCTCCGTTAGTGCATGAGGTACATCTTATCCAATTGGCGTTGCCTTAGTAAAATGATAATATACTTTAAATATATTAAAACTATATTGCTAATATATTTTCTATATATTAACACTATATTGCCAATATCTTTTCTATATATTCGAAATATAATACACTAAGAGAAAAAATTTGGAAAAAGTACAGTTTTTCGTTGCAATCTAAAGACATCTCAGTTAGTTACGACATATTACAACTTTGGTTACGAATTTTGTAACAAAATTTACAAAATGTATAACCAAAACTGTGCATTTTGTAAAATAGTTTATAAAATTCATAACCAAAGTTATAATATTTCGTAACTAACTGCGATGTCTTTAGTTTGCAACGAAAAACTGTACTTTTTCAAAACATTTTTCTCTCAGTGTATATTCCAAGTGGAATTCCTTCGGATTTCACTTTTCCACATTAATTGTTAGGGCTACAACATGCTATTCATTCAATTCAATATAATTTTATTTTACTCTACATTATTTTTTATTACTATTCCCAGAGAACACTCTTCCTCTGGCGTAACGCAGGGGTAACGCCAGCGTCACGCCAGGGGAAGAGTGTTCACTGGATTGCTATGTAATATAATTAAAAAAAGAATAACAGTTTATAAGAAGGGGATGGTATAGCAATTACTCCAGACTATTTTGTTCAGCTATACAATATCGACTAAGATTTTCGTGTCTGGCACATTATTTTTCGCTCGATTTATTTGCTTCTAGTAAATATTTCTCATAAAATATTATTTATTTAAAATCAAATCAAAATATGTTTTAAGATATACCTTTTATTTCGCACTTGCTACAGCCATAGTGTCCATTAAAGTATTTTATTTGTTTCACATAAGCCAACGCAGGAGCATCACAAATAATTGCTGGAACTTTTATTGCAACATCCAATCCTTTGACAGTAATACATTCTTTCTGTAAATGTTTCAAATCCTGTACGAGTCGCTGCAAAAATTTCTCGGAATTTTTCGGTTTTCCATTACCATAAAAAGCTCCTATTAAAAATGGTTTACACCTCTGAGGATAAGTAACCATTCCTAGTATTGTACAGAAGCTTTTTGTTGAGCTTTTTGAAATAGGAAGTCCGTCTATATGCAAATCTATTTCTAAAAGATCAGATGTGATACCAGTATCTCTGATGAATGCTTCAATCCCATATTTGATTCCAAGGTGTACATATTTGCCATTTTCATGATTATCCACGTAGTTATTACAGTTCCTTGGTGTCTTCATTAAAGTTCTCGCATCTTTTGGCAAATCACTTTCATGACCGTTCGTTCTTAAAATTATAAGTAACGCACTCAACGCAATCAAAGATATATTATATGTGATTTTCCATACACTCACAGCATTTCTTAAAGAGCACTGGAAAATTAATTGTAGTAATTACTATAATTTGTTATCAGTTAATCTATATCAAACAATTTTTATAATAACATTTTCAATAAACTATATTGTTTATAAAAAATCGTTCTGAAATCATTTGCACTATATTCTGTGAACAGGTCGGCTTTACTAAGCACTGTATGTATTCTCCTAAATGCATTATAAATGTCTGTTTTATAATGTACAGTCAGCAAAATTAATGCCTGGATGTTTTTTGAATGTTTTTGTCTTTTTAGGCTACACCTGTCAATAGGTTAAACAATGAGAGAAAATTTAAAAAATGCCAGGCATTAATTTTGCTGACTGTACATACCTCGACAAAATTTTATTGGATAAGGTCAGGTCGTCATTGGGAGGCTTAAAAATTGCTTACAATTAAAGAATTTTTTCACATAAAAGGCAGGTTTTTTATGTTTCAACCACTTATTGAATTACAAAATAAAACTTTTTTTGTATAAAAAAAATGGTGGAGTGAATTACAGTCCATTGCTCCGATATACACTGTGCATGGATTTGCTTCTCGAGATATGCTGAACTTCATTTTAATGCAACAAACTGCAAATTTTGTTGTAGACTATATATTAAATTTGTGTTGTTTTATACAAAGCATATATATTAAATTTGTATTGTATATATACAAAGCATTAAAAAACTGTGAAAAGACAAAAATCTAATTTTAAACCCACGAAATGTAAACCTGACTCTCCTCGCGTATAAAGGTTTGATAACAATATCTTTTGAAATATATTTGTTTCCAACTGTCATCCGTACCTTTGTGTCATTTTTTTCTTGTATAGTATCATTCAATTCATTGTCGGATTCATCAGATGTTAAATAAGAATCGCTTAATTCTTCGCTTGATATTAGTTCGAATATCTCTTCATTATCTGAATCACTGACCAATCCATTTTCTTCGTAATAATCCATCAAATTATCCAACTCTCCAAACTCTAATTTGCCTATGTTAGAAAAATTGCAATCAGGACAATCGCATTCATCATTAGTATCATAATCAGCAAGCCTATTTTTTTGTAGAAGTTCAGCATTGTTGATGACTTCTGAATTCTCAATTTCTGGTACTGTTTCCGTTTCATTCTTCGAACAATCGTTAACTGCTTTCTGTAAATTTATTCCGTCATCTTTGCCGGAACTGGTGGCGTCCTGTAGGTCAGCATATTTTGCCAAAAAATTTTCAGTTTCCAGGTTCACATAATGTCTTTTTCGTCTGTTTGATAACCGGTGATAATTTGCAGGCAACATAAGAAAAAAGTATCTGAAATGTTAATTCATGAAGAATATAATTTTGTCACACAACAAATATTTATCAACAAATGAAATTTTATTCAATTTCATACTGAACGTGCTTATTCGGATGACAAAGTTAACGAGAGTAAACTCGTTCACTCTCATGCACTCACATTTTAAAGATAAAAAATTGAAGAACCTAGAATTTTTTTTTAAAGTTTGTGATTGATTAACAAAAAAACAATTTTATACTAAAAAGTGAACTTTAAGGTGATGTCAGAGATCTGGGTTGACGGTGGTCACATTTTTGTATATTACAATTTCATTAATATTTATTGAGACTTGTAATGACCAGAGCGCAATTAATTAATTATACAAGAATTCAAATAACAAAGTAAAGTTGAATAAACTTAAATTGTCGATTTGTCATGATTTCTAGAATTTATCATCTGTATCTTAAATGTATAAAAGAGGGAAAAATCACAGTCTATTCACAATATGATAATAAAACATTTTGTGTAATGTTAAAAAATGTGCAATTTTGTTAACAGTCAACTTTTACACCACCTTAATGCAATTTTCAAATTTTAAATTATTTTATTATGCACAAATCACACAATTGACTGACCGCTGTATTGAATACTGTTTTGTGGCTACGAGGGAATAGTATATTCCGTCACGAGTCACGAGTGACAGGGGGAAAAGAATTTTTCCTCCTGCCACGAGTATGGGGCGTTATTTTTTCGACCGAGTTATGAGGTGAAAAAAAATTGAAATAGTTAATTTCAGAGACCAAATTAACAAGATATACATTTTTTATAAATTAAAATTAATGAAGGGCCCAATTTTCTTAATTACAGTTTTGATAATTAGAATTAATGAAATGCAATGTTACTTTCAAGTCGCAGGATTAGTCTGGGAATGATAGAAAATTTAATTTCAGGATCCAGATGAAGATTTAATCAAAAAATTGTCCTACAAAGGTTTTTGATGTAATTGATTTTTTCATAAAACAACTTCATTAAAAAGAATTAATTTTTTTTAGTTCTCCACAAGTATGATTTTTGTGTGGTGTATTTATATAGAAACACATTATATTTACCATGTACGTAATTGTGGACTTCTATGGATCATTTATTGGATTGTATTTTTACTAAATCCTTCAACGCCACTGAAAAATTCGCAATTTATAAACATTTAACCTCAAACTATTGTCTTTATCGTTAATGTTTTTTCATATGCATATCAATGGAGCCTATGTACGTTATTACAGGAAATATTCACAAGTTCGTCAAATTCAATATAATTCCGTCTTTATTTTTATTCGCATAGAAAATACCTATTTCCACGAATTAAAAGATTTTTTCAACTGCTATCGTCTCCAAAGCTGTCTAAAACAATTTCTATCTCTTCCCCTCTGTGATTCTCCTCTTGATAATGCTATTTTTTGAACTGTTGCCAACTTCATGTGTGTTCGTTATGTGTTTTGTTAGAGTTGTATAACCTTGAAGAGCGACAGTAGGAGAGTATGCCTGGATATATGTATGTAGCACATTTTTTGTATGCGGCATAGAACGGAGAACCAAGGAAAACAGTCAAAACTAAATAAATTGGCAGAGAAAAAAGAAAATACGTAAGTATTCTCGTTATGCAAGCAACTAAACATTGTAAAACTACTTCTGAAGTGTAAATCAAGCAAAATGGACATCATTTGTAATAAATATTGTTTCCAAGAATTATTATTTTTCATAATGTTGATCGAATCCATTTTCGAATGTTTTTCGATGATAATATTCAGTCTTTGATTGAGCATACAACATTTTGATGAAGCTTACAAGAACATAGCATGCAGTTCAACGTTGAATAAACGTTGCACGAAATTTGCAACACCACAAAAAAAATATTGGAATAGGTTTTCATCAAAAGTGGTAATCATTATTATCCTTGATATAGCGTTGAAATGAAATTTTAACTTGTTACCAGCTTTTTTTGTAATTGTAAATTATCTTTATTCAAAGGTTGAAATTCCGTTAGAAAATTAATTTAAAAGAGGTTCCCCAGGCGAAGATTCGATAATTCTTTCGACAAAATTCTAAACTTTCTTTCAGCGTTATTTCAACGTTTACTGCTCCTACATAGAATATAATTATTTTTATTTGTTTAATTATATAAATTTTAACCATACTGTTATTGTTTTTTTCTTTATCTCTCTAAGTTATATTTTGTTGTAGATATTAGAGTTTTTCAATTAAAAAAATTATAATATATTAATATTTTGTGCATCAATGGTGGCAAAGAGGCCTTTGTGACCACAATAGTTTACAACAGCTTAATGCCCGTTTTTAACAAGCATAAGCAACAAAAGGATGCGTTGCGCGTTGGGGCACAAAATGATTAAAGTCCTTATTTCACCTGCTCGAACACAAAAATATTAAATATTGCAAAATTTTTATTACATCTTTTGTTTGCAGGATTTTCTGTGAAAATGGGTAAATATGCAGTAGTATTATTTAAAGACAATGGTGACCATAATGAAGCACCTGAGGAATGGATTGAATCATTTTGTAGTCACTCAAACCGTTCCTTGTATCTCAATTCCAAATGTCGAATTCAAAGTGACCAGGAGGAACAAATCAAAGAAAAAGAAACTTCTTTTTGATTTTATTTTGAGTTAATATTTAATGTTGCATTTAAAGTTCCATGCTGACGTTTCGTTTGGTATGCCCAAACCTCTTCAGAGCTACAAATTACAATTATTGCACTAATTTATATGTTCAGAAGTCCATTAACAATTGTTGTTCAATGTAAATTTACCTGAATGGATCAAATGTGAATTATTACTAATGTCGTAGTCACAGTTTTTCGTCACTATTTACAATTTTGCATATACAGATGTATCATTGTCAGAAATAAATAATATAAATAACTAGACTCGACAATTAATAAATAAATAAATATCACAATTATAGAACACATAATGTCCTGCGCAACAACACTTAATCGGACACTATTTCATTCTGTAATGACGTACAGTAGAGCGAAATACAGAATTTAAATTGTTTTCATGTAGACAAGGTCGGTAACATAGAAATCCTTCAAGTCAAAATAGGTTGTGATATATCAAACTTAATCCATCTACGTCACTTCGTTGATTCATAGCAGTCTTATGTTTTAAAATATGGATCATTTCACTAGTTTTTCTTTTAGTATAATTTTTTTCTTTCTGTAAAACTGAAATTTTCTCGTAATTAATAGTATGATTTCTGTCGATTTTATGTGTAGTCAACGATGTGTGTTTTGTAGGATCCAGTTTAATATTGTATTCATGTTCATACACTCTAGTTTTTAAATATCTTTTTGTTTGTCCTATGTAAACACTATTACAGTCGTTGCATGGTATTTTATAAACAGCATTCGAGTGTTTGAGAATGTCATCTTTATCTTTTAATTTGTCAAAAAATTGGTTATTTTTGTTGTCATTATAAAAAACTGACTTTATATCATACTTTTTTAAAATAGATTGAATTTTTTGTGATGTTTTGTGTATGTACGGCGTAGAAAAATATTTCACATTATTATTACCACTATTGTTACTGTTATCCAAAACTGCATTGCTTGTGTTCCTGTTAGTCCTCAAATTGACATATTTTTTTATCATTTCCCGCGGATAAGCATTGTTGATTAGAGTTTTCTCAACTAAATTTAAATTCTCTTCATGATATTTCTCATCTGATAACTTTGTGGCGGTGTCTACCAAATTATATATCATGGCTATTTTTTGATTGCTGTTATGATGTGAATGGAAATTCAAAACTCTGCCTGACCACGTTGGTTTGCGATACCAATTGGTCGAAACAGAGTTATCAATCTCCACAGTCAGTAATACATCTAAAAAACTTATGCTACGTTTTTCGTTTTCAAGTTCCGTAGTAAATTTTAATCGCGGATGATAGTTATTAAAAACATTCAATACTGCGTCAATTTGATTTTCAGGAACACAAGTTATGATATCGTCTACATATCTGAAGAAAAAGGGGATATCAAAATTCAAATTCTTTAGACAATTTTCTTCCAAGTTCTCCATAATTATTTCAGCTAAAACAGGTGACAATGGCGCCCCCATGGGCGTGCCAAAAGTTTGTTCATATATTTTGCCATTGAAAGAAAATGTCGTATATTCGAACATTAGCGATAATCCTTCTAAAAACTGTTTTTTTGGAAGTTTAGTAAAGTTTTTAATTAGTGACCATTTATTGGCTATAATATCTCTAACTGATTCTAATGGGATGTTTGTAAATAATGACTGTACGTCTAAAGAAATAATTTTATAATTTTCCGGAATGTTATACTTAATTATTTTGTCTCGAAATTCTGTACTGTTTTTTACATAACTTTCCAGTTTTCCTGTGATGTTGTGTAGTATATTATGGTAAAATTTTCCAAGATTGTACGCCGGGTTGCCTATTGCAGAAACTATGGGTCGCACTGGTACATCTTTTTTGTGTAGTTTTGGGAGCGCATAAAATTTTGGTATTACTCCGATGTTACATTTAAGAAAGTTTTTCTCTTTTTCATTAATATATTCTTTATTGAACCAATGTTGTATAAGGGTGTTAAATTTATTCTGATATTTCGTAGTGGGGTCTTTAGACAATGTTTTATAAGTTTTTGTGTCTTCTAACAAAGTGGAGCATTTTAAATAGTAGTCGGTTTTTCGCATGACAACAGTGATATTACCTTTATCTGCTTTTGTGATGAAAATTGTGTCTTTATGCTTTTTTACAAACTTTCTACATATTTCAGCTAATTTGATTATATATTTATGTTCAAACGATAATTGAGAGCTGTTTTTGCCATTGTTTAAGATGTTACAAATTTCACTGCGTAATTGGTTATGCAAATTTTTTTCAATTTTATATAAGTTACTTTCTATGTCGCAAACTACTTTATCGACAGGCATGTTAGTGTTTGAGTATGGAATTCCAAAATTCGGTCCTAAGCTGAGAAATTTAAGTACGTTATCAGGAATTTGGATTTCGCACAAATTTACAATCCATTTCGTGTGGTCAAAGTTTAAAAATCTATCTTTTACAGTTTTTTGTGTTTTTGTCAAATTAATGTATTTCTTGATATATAATTTTTTATCTGCATTGTAACTTGATTTTTGTTTGTACTTTAACATATTATTTATATCTTTATAATCGTCTATATTTACTTTAGCTTTTATATCGTTTTTTGATTTTAAACTATTTTTAATTAAATTGTCTATGATATGAAAGTTGTCTTTAATTTCATAGTTCAAAATGCGTTTTTTTATCATGTCATTATATTTTTGAAATTCTTCTCTAACAGTGTTATGTTGAAAATTTAATTTAGAATTAACTGTAGCTATATGTTTCGGAAATATCCCGGTGTGTCTGCATCTCTTCAGAAATACATTCATTTGTTTGTGTTTTACCAGCGTTCGTTGTTGTTTGGTAAGTTCGGTCGTCAGTTTGTAGACTTCTGTGCCATACTTCTGCAAGATGTTTTTGAACAGGTGCCCTGTAGCATTTGTGTCTGATGTTCGCTGTTTATCGGTCGATGTTTCAATCATTTTGTAGTCACTCAAACCGTTCCTTGTATCTCAATTCCAAATGTAGAATTCAAAGTGACCAGGAGGAACAAATCAAAAAAACAGAAATTCTTCTTGATTTCATTTTGAGTTAATATTTAATGTTGCATTTAAAGTTCCATGCTGACGTTTCGTTTGGTATGCCCAAACCTCTTCAGAGCTACAAATTACAATTATTGCACTAATTTATATGTTCAGAAGTCTGTTAACAATTGTTGTTCAATGTAAATTTACCTAAATGGATCGAATGTGAATTATTACTAATGTCGTAGTCACAGTTTTTCGTTAATATTTACAATTTTGCATATACAGATGTATCATTGTCAAAAATAAATAATATAAATAACTAGACTCGACAATTAATAAATAAATAAATATCACAATTATAGAACACATAATGTCCTGCGCAACAACACTTAATCGGACACTATTTCATTCCGTAATGACGTACAGTAGAGCGAAATACAGAATTTAAATTGTTTTCATGTAGACAAGGTCGGTAACGTAGAAACCCTTCGAGTCAAAATAGGTTGTGATATATCAAACTTAATCCATCTACGTCACTTCGTTGATTCATAGCAGTCTTATGTTTTAAAATATGGATCATTTCACTAGTTTTTCTTTTAGTATAATTTTTTTCTTTCT
>JABFPD010000064.1:0-17148 GCA_022817545.1 Cremastobaeus sp. ZL-2020 | reverse complement strand
CCTGTCCGAATCAGGGATTGGTTCAATGAATTAACTTTAATTGAATAATTAATCAATTAATTGTTAATTGCAAGAAACACTGGCAATTACTCAAATAAAAAATTAATTGAACAATTGATATTTATAATTATTTAATCATTATTAATATAATAATTGTAATTATTTTTAATTGAATTAATTTTAATTGTATATTTCAATGTGATTATTTTTTTTTATTCAATTGATACTTATTGATTAGAAAAAATTATTTTGATTTATTCATATTTATTATCTGTTTACATATAAACCAAAGGAAAACTTCTGATGTAAATGAATATGGTAATCATACAGTAAGTTTTTTTATAAATGAAATTTATAAAATTCGTTATGATCTAATAAGAAACTTAGATTTGGTGAACATATTGTTATAAGAATGATATGTAGGCTAACAATATAAATCGTCGGATTTACTATAGAAAACATTTCAAAGAATAAGCATTTTATACTTAAAATTTGTTAACATTTGCCTTTAACACTACACGCATTTCAAAGTGTTTGTCACTTAATCTATTAAATCTGGGAACATTCAACATAGTCGCAAAAGAAAACGCTCTTTCAACAGGAGCTGATGACGGAAGAGGTGTATTGAACTTAATGAACATGTCGCGAATGATAGGACTTCTTTTAACAATTTCAATGTCATTTGTTGTTGGTTCATTTAAATATATATTCAATTCTTGATTACAAAAAGTGCTTGTGCCAGCATTAGTTTCATCTTCTGATAAAAATTCAAAGAAATCATTGCTATCTTTGTTTTTAGCTTCATCCTGTAGAATATTCATTTCATTGCCTACTTTCTTCAGAAGATTCTGAACTTTTTCTCGCAATTCGCTGTTTAAACCTTGTAACCATCTATATTTAAATTTTGGATGCACACAAGCTGCGATTGCAGCCAAACAGCCTTCCCCTTCAATCTCGAAAATGTTTTCAAAGCGCCTTTCCAATGCAGTTATAAGACCGTTAAGTAGTGGTCCACATACTTGGAACTTTTCCTTGCTTAGCTTCTGTAATTTACATCTTAGCCTTACAAGAGTAGGGGATAACCAGCCATAGTACATATAGAATTCCCCTTGCAAAAAATCCAAAGATTCTGCAATGGGTTCCATACAAACTAAATACTCTTGCATATAAGTGAAATCTCGTTTAGATAATTGGTTCCCTTTTTCAATATTCACATCTTCATAGAACTCATTAGTGAATTTTTCTTCAAGACTGTTGATTTTCTTTAATGAGTTGTAAAATGAGTTCCACCTGGTGATACAAGGGCGAGGCAAGTCACAGCCCAAATGTTTGAGGCGTATACATTCGGTGTAACATACATTTGATCTATCTATACATTCAATCTAGCATACAATCGATAAAGCAATCATTCGATTTGACGCACATTTGATTTTATACACAGTCGATCGAACTAACATTCGATCAAATGCACATTTGGTCGAGCATAAATTAGATGCAACACGCATTCAATCAAGCATACAAACGAACAAGACTACATTCGGTCCAACACACATTCGGTCAAACACACATTCGATCTAAAACACATTCGGTCTTAACACACATTCGATCTAAAACACATTTGATCTAGCATTTCTCTGATCCAACCAGCATACGATCAAATATACATTAAATGTAAAACGCATTCAAACTAGCATACGTTAGAAGAATCACGCATTCGATTAAACACACAATTTGTCTTGTATACATTTATTTTAATACACTTTCGACCTAGATTACATTGGATATAACACACTAGCATTCGAACATACATTCGGTCTAACACTCATTCGGACTAGCACACTTACGAACTAATACACATTTAATCTGCCGCACATACGATTGGTCTGTACACTCAATTGTACATACAATTTATGATGCACACATTCGACCCGATACACATTCTGACTAGCAGACATTCGTTCTAACACACATTCGGTCCAACATAACTTAGTTGAAACACACATTTATTCAAGCATGCGTTTAAAGAAGCCCACAACATATTTAACACACATTCGATCTAGCATACATTTGATTTGAAATACAATAGATCTAGGATTTATTTGGTGCAACACACATTCGATTAAACATACATTAAATGATAAACACATTTAAACTAGCATAATGTGAAAAATTACAAAATCGATATAAAATACATTCGGTCTAAGACACAATCAATTTGATTTACATTTGATGTAAAACACATTCGGTCTAACACACATTCGGACAAACATACATTGGATGTGAAATACATTTGAACCAGTCTACATTTGGACAATCCCTCGTTCGGTATAGCGAACATTCGTTTTAACGTACAATCGACGTAGAATACATTTCGTCTAGCAAACATACGATCTAATTTACAATTAATTAAACACACATTCGGCCCATCACACATCAGTTCAGACACACATGTAGTGAAGCATACGATTGAAGAAGCATACATTCGAACTAGACACCTTCGATCTAACAAACATTTGATCGAACATACGTTTGGTCTATCACACATTCGTTCAAACACAAATTTTGACATCAAAGGACCCCGCACAAAGTTAATGTAAATGGGGTCCCGCTCAATTTGGCTGAAATTTTGATATGAGGTAGTTCAAAAGGTCTGGATCAAAATTCTAAATGTGCACAAAGTCGAAAAATGCACAGTTTTTGAGATATTTGCATCTAAAGTGTCTAAAAATGGAGGTTATGTGATAACACGGGGTATGCATTGAATAAAGTATTCTTTCATATCGAGCAACTAGAGAATAAATAAATTAATTGATAAACCTTATTTTCTAGTGTTTTATCTATTATTCATAAATAAATCATTAAAATAACCCTTTAAGTACAACCATCAAGTATCCCTGGTTTTGATATCCGAGATAATCCAGTAAAAGAGAATTTATGTAAAATCGTAATTTGAAACAGATAAATCGTATTACAGCTAGGAATTTTCGGTTTTCGAAACTTCGATGTCCAAACTCGGAATAATCCTATATTGTCGTCGCAAAGAAACGGTATTTTTACGAGATCAGCAACTAAATAGTATTTTTCTAAGATTCTGAATAAGGTTAACCGTAAAATCTAGTAATTTACGATTAAAACATTGAAAACTCGCATTTTTTAGTAACATCACACATAATAGAGTTTAATCAATTACAAAAATTGCATTTCTATGCAATATAATTATCTTATTACAATATTTTTTGTGTCCATGCTTTTCAATAAAAAGTTAATTAATATTAATTCCGAAATCTACTAGAATTTTTGTAATTAAATAAACTCTATTATGCGTGAATATATTAAAAAATGCGAGTTTTCAGTGTTATAATCGTAAACTACTAGATTTTACGGTTAACCTTATTCAGAATCTCGGAAAAATACTATTTAGTTGTTCATCTCGTAAAAATACGGTTTCTTCGTGACGATGATATAGGAATACTCCGAGTATGGATATCGAAGTTTCGAAAACCGAAAATTCCTAGCTGTAATCCGATTTTTTTGTTTCAAATTACGATTTTACATAAATTCCTTTCTCGGATTATCTCGGATATCAAAACCAGGGATACTTGACAGCCTACAAAAATAGCTATATATACCTTTTAAATTAATTTAAACTAACTGAAAGGTGTAATAGTGGACATATATGTTAAATAAAAATATAACACATTGTTACATATATCCGGCATATAATACATATATTCTCCATATATGCAAACACATATATCATATATGCGGTATATAAATGTATTATGTATGGTCAATGAAAACAAAATCGAAAAATGGACAATTTTTGAGATATTTATTTCTGAAGCTGCTGAATAAGAGCTTTATCAGGAATTATCAGTTACAACTCATTTTTATCTAATCTGCATACAAACCGAACTTTTGTGCTGTGTACAGCGGGCCGAAAGTAGCCATCGCGCCCTCGGGCGGAACAACTACTTTTTTGCCCGCTTTCCACGGATGCAATAACTTCGGTTTGTTGCTGATATGTCAAAAAACTATGTATGTCACATAGCAGAAAAATGACACTTTTTACCCTTGTTACGTAAGTAACTATTTATAAATTATTGATGGCCTTTTCAGCACAAAGAACTTTGCTCTACGTTTTTGAATATTTTAAACACAAATTCCTTAACAGCGGTGGCAATTGCAGTACACTTTTGAACTATACGTCTTTTATATCGAGTTGGGTAGTGATTATATTTTAGAGAAATGTATTTTAAATGTTTTGCTTATTCCAAGTATAACAAATAATATATTAACCATATATTATTAATATATTTCCAATATAATAAATATATTTTTAATATATCGTCAATATATCACCAATATATTACTAATACATATATAGGAAATATATTAATAATTTATTATCATTTTTAATAGGATTTTTGTATTTGTGCATAAAAGTTAACTCATGAGTAAACTTGTCTATGCGCGTGTGATTGGAGTCATGCATTTATGAATTTCATGGGATCATATTATTTATTTCATTTATGTTTGACGCTTCATTTATTTATGTGTTGTCTGAATAATTGAAAGACATTTGTTTTTATTGAACTATATTCCAGTACAATAAAACGAATTTGAGGTCAACAATTCAAAACATTTAATATAAAGTATGTTTCAGTCTCATTCTACTGTTTTGTTAGTTACTTATTTTTATTGAACTATATTCTAGTACAAAGAAAACGAGTTAAGGTCAACGATTGAAAACATTTGATATTAGGTATGCTTAGGTGTCATTGTACTGTTTTGATAGTATTTCGAAGAATGTAATATCGGAAAACACTGTATTTGAAATTGATAAGATATTTTATATCGAAATATTTTATTCGTGATAATACTTATAGGGAGTGATTACTATTTGAAAATGTTTACATGTGTAAAAATGTATGTGTAAGAACATAATATGATTCGTATTCTTCATTTAAGGTAAATATTTTACTGGTTTCTTGTTTTTATATGTAACAGTGAAAACAGTGTTTCTAGAGATTATCAGAGAAGGCATCTAAAATTATTCGTAAACACAGAATAACTTCATTTATAAGTAACATTAAGTTGATATAATTAAACTTCTTTATCGATGCAACAAATTCATGTAACAAACTACAGTAAAAATAAAACACACATGAGACATAATCTTAAGATATATACCATGTATAAAATCTTGAAAACTAACTATTTTTGCCAATCCACATTTTTAGTAAACATTATTATATATTATAATTTTAATATATACGTATGATTTATTCTCAGCTATACGGGATATCACGAGGCACAATTGGTTTTAATAAATAAATAAATAAATAAATATATTATAAATATAATAATGCATAATATATTTTCAATATATAAGTAATATATTGATTATACATTGCTAATACATAAAAAGTAGGTTGAAAAACATTGACAATATATTACTTGCGTATGTTTATTATATTAATTGCTTTAGTACGGATATGTTCATATATGGGCTAATAAGTATTTAATCATATAATATATAATATAATATATTTTTATTATGATATATCATAATATTATATTTTAAGGAACGTATTGGGTAAATAATATACCACTACATATGATATAACACTGCATATGAAAAATTGGCCATATATGGTTTTGGTGAAATACATATATGAAACAAATAAAAAATAAATATGGGGCTGTTTACACCATTTATTCCATTTGTCATTTTCGAGTTCAAAATAACTAACATTTGAAATTATTTTAAATCAAAACACCCGAACATAAATACAGGGTATTACAGATTAAAAAAAGTATTTTAGTTCTAATTGTATATTATATTTTTTTTAGTTTTATAGTTGGTGTATTAAATAAATGATTTTGAAACTAACATATTTTATTTTAACACGAAAGCTTTTTTCGACTAATGAAAGTTTTTGTTGGTATAGCCAATTGTTTCTCTGTGTATATCCAAGGAAATTATTATTTTATCT
Source organism: Cremastobaeus sp. ZL-2020 (assembly GCA_022817545.1). Lineage (NCBI taxonomy): Eukaryota > Metazoa > Arthropoda > Insecta > Hymenoptera > Scelionidae > Cremastobaeus > Cremastobaeus sp. ZL-2020. The sequence continues at coordinate 11,149 of JABFPD010000064.1, read as the reverse complement.
GTTTTTGAATGTCACGTTTATAATGTAAAACTCAGTTGAATCAAATTCAGTTCTAAAACAATTTTCATATCATGTGCATGGAAAGTATTAAGTATTATTAATCTTTGAAACGCTAGTTATGCAGCCAAGTGGTTTAACTTCAAATGAATTTTTGCAAATTGCTAGAAATGTGAGTGAAGGGTGTTCTATACCTATCTATTGTTTCAAACTGAAATAATGAAATTCAAATGAAACTTCTAAAATGTGTTTGTCATATCATAGAATTAATACCTGAATTATTTCAATTTTTTCTGAAGCTACTTTAAAATAATGTTTCAGCGTTTTGATGCTATTGTAAAAATCCTTAATAATTCAGATATTTAGCCCATTACACATGGCAATTATATTTTATGAGTTTTATTAGATTTTCATTATTCTGAGATAGGTATAGAACATTCTTAATATCATTTTTCTTAAATTGTTCTTTCATGTACTATATCTAAAATTATGTTTATTTTGAAATTATTAGCGAGCAGCACACTACAACCATCTTGCATCATCTGCAGTAGTCACCTAAAATAAGTCGTTATGGCTTTTAGAATTCGAATAAGGTGTTATGTTTGTGAAGAACAGTTTCGACCTCAAGGAATGGCAAGATTATTTGGAGATGCGAATGCTGCTAAAGCTGAAATAGCAATTCGTAGACGAGACGAATTTTTAAGACCAGCTGAGAACATCACCGAAGAGACAAGAATTTGTTTAAATTGTAATAGAGCAATTAGTGATGAAATTATTGCCATTGAACGCGATCCAACGTGTCTGAGACTAAATGTATTAACACAGACAAGAAACAACACCTGTGTGTTGTGCAATGGAAATAACCACTTAGGAAAGTTGTCAGTTGAATGCAGAGCAAATATTTTCATGCACCGCAATATTTATATACCTAAAGATGTCAAATGTTGTGCGCATCATTTAGATGAGAGACGTTTCATTCCTTTACTTTTGTTATTAGGATTGCGCTATGTTTATAGGCCATATAGAATCAGAGGATCAGAGCTGCAAATCTTTTTACAAGGGCTCCGAAATGTTGCGATGACATTTATTAGAATTGAAGATGAAAACAGTTTATCTGATGAAGATTTTGAATGTATTTGTCCTATAACAAAATTTCAGTTTAGAGAATTATTCACTTTTTGTGATCCAATAGCGTGTGCTGGTGGCCATAGGTACGTCTATAGAAAAGATCTTCTTATGTTTTTGTGCAAAGTTCGTCACGGAATTTCAGACGAACTTTGTAAGGTTATATTTCAATATTCTACCAGACAGGCAACTAGTATGGCTATCGCAACCGTCAGGCAATCGTTAATGCAACGTTTCGTTCCTCAAAATATTGGATTTGATGCGATTACTAGAGAGCAGTACATTGAAAGCCACGTTACTGAATTTGCTAACGTTTTATTCAATCCAAACCCTCAGATTCCTCAAGTAATTGCAGCAATTGATGGCACGTATAGTTATATCCCAAAAAGCAGTAATTTTCGTGTTCTTAGACAATCTTTCAGTATTCATAAAGGACGACATCTGTTAAAACCAGTTTTAATAGTTGCACCTGACGGCTATATTCTTGAAATTCAGGGACCATACTTTTCCGACTGCCGTAACAACGATGCAGCTATTTTTCGCAATGAATTTGAGAGAGACCGTGACAGAATGAGAGAATGGTTTGGAGAAAATGATGTTATTGTAGTAGACAGAGGATACCGAGATGTCACTAATCATCTAGCTCAATTGGGCATTGTTTGCAAAATGCCTGCTTATCTCAATGCTAACGAGCGTCAACTAACAACTGAAGATGCCAATAATTCACGTATCATAACCAAGTTTAGGTGGATTGTGGAAGCAAGAAATGGTCACATTAAACAAGTATTTAAATTCTTGCAGCAAATGATACCAATCCAGCACCTCCCGAATTTAGGAGACTTTTATCGAATCGCAGGAGCAGTCCTTAACAGATACCACCCTCCTATTATTATGCAAGGTGCTAACATTGAGATGGCTCAGCAACTACTTGAATTAGCAAACGAACCAAATGTTGTCCAAGCTCTTGTAGAAGTTGAACAACTCAACACAAGAAATGCACAAAGATGGATTCGATTAGATGCCGAACAACTGGTGGATTTTCCTCATATAACATTGGACTTTTTGAGGAACCTTACAGTTGGAGTGTACCAAATTAAACTAGCTAGATCCTACGTGCAAGACAAAATTCAACGAGATGAAGGAGAACTATTTCAATTGGAAGTGTTGCGCGATGTCAATAGGCTGCCATTTCCAGGTCTTATGCGAGTGAGGATTTATTCGCGTTTTAGAAATGCAACCAAATATCAACTTTGGATTTCGTACAGACCAACAAATGAGCAAGAATTTGATGATCCAATGGATCTTGACGAACAAACGCCTATTCAAGGATATTACTGCACGTGTAAATCCGGAGCTCGGACCGTAGGTACTTGCGCACACATTACGAGTGTCCTTTGGTTTCTTGGATATGCTCGACATCATGGAAATGTTCGCTACCCTTCTGATATTCTAATCGACACCATCGAAGACGCAGCAAATAGACCAAGACGACAAGAAGTAAACGTAGAGATCATCGATGTATAATTATTATCCTCACCACCAGTTCATGATTCTTAAGTGGTCTCATTTAGGACCATATTATTTGCTATATCTAATTACATAACCTTCTGAAAGTTCTCACTTGTCACATTGTTACTCATTACCGACATAATAATTACCGATAATGTCTGCAATTTGAAATGTAATCTGCGCTTTGAAATGTGAAGTAAAAAAATCTATTAATCATGAAATGAATTACATTAATTATGTGTTAGCTGATTATTATGTGTTTTTCATATTACAACTTGTAGCACTTCATATCTATTTTTCTGTGACTATCTTTTCATATATTTGATATCTGAGGTTATACATAAATAGAAAAAGTAAACATTTCTCAGTTATTTGTAATATTTCACTTTTGGAATTTTATCTCTTCTTTTTATATTAACCAATTACACCATTTAGTTACTTTCCGTGTGATACGTATAAGTAATATTCAGGTTATATAATATACAACTATTAGACAGTTACTTATAAGCAAATTGTAAATAAATTCATGGCAGGGATGTGTCATGTGAACTCTAATTCTGATTATGTTATGGATAGTTCGGACTTAGTAAAGGAAACACTCTGAGTTGTAATAATTGTAGTATTCTTTTATTGTAATAAGAAGTATTCTCGGGAGTTCAGAGACGTTCCCAGTGCCAAGTCGAACAACGACTGACTGGGCTCGCCTAGCGCTGTCGTTTATACCTAGCGTGGCTGTCCGCTCCGCTCGGTCTGATCTCTGATTGGCGCATATTGAGGAGTGGGGGTAGAAGTTTACCGAAGTGACTTTGGGCCGTGAGCCGGTGTCAGCCGTTGAAATACTGCGTTCCTATTGGTGCAGAGCTGACAGCCATGCTATGTAGTTTTTATAACGTAACTGCCACAATGTATTATCAACCTTTCACGTACGAAAATCTCCAATAGTTTTTGATATCGTGGATCTACCAGAAAAATAAACTCATATATGCCATATAAGTTATATAAGGGCCATCTATGTTCCGTATTAGATAATATATTAGAGCGGTTCCTTGGAATGAAATTACAATGTTTTAGATCACAGTCTTTCGATAGCGATTTGTGATAACGTTTTATTGGTTAACTAAATAATATCTCTTTGCTCCGCTTAGATTCGCTCCGCTCGCATCAAAACTAAAGTAATTATTCTTTATACGTCAAAGTCGGCTTTGCTAAAAACCATTTTTCTAAACGTGGGCTAAAAAATCGTAATCAAATGCTTTCAATCGTTTACTTCAAATCGTTTCATGGTACTCGAATATACCCTAGTAAAAATGATAATATATTGTCAATATATTATTAATATATTTTCAATACATTGTCAATATATTATTAATATATTTTCAATATATTTACCATATATTTTCAATATATTATCAATATATTAATGATAATATAATATATTGCAAACATTCAAATATATTGGTAATGTATTGACAATATATGGTAAATATATGGAAAATATATGGTAAATATATTGTCAATACATTGAAAATATATTGGTAATATATTATTATCCTATTTAATATATTAATAATATATGGTTAATATATTTTTTGTTTTACTAGGGGATGTTGAGAAATCGTCCACCATATTGTTTTTACATTAAATACAATATAATACGATTTCTCAACATTAAATCAAATTGTATTAAATGCGTTTATTGCCCCATTTTAACTTAGGGAAAAAAACTCCTAGGAGTCTTTTTTTCGAGTCTTTTTTTTGAGTCTTAGGAGTGAACTCCTAAGCGTGGTTTTCACTCCTAGGAGCGAAAGTTCCACTTTTCACGGCGCTGAAACGCCGTGAAAAACAACATACCGGCCTCGGGCGCAGTGGCGAGGCCAGTGTAATGAATATACTATTACAGTGTAGGAATACATAATTACTTTCAGACATTGCTATACGGTTTTATGACGATTAATAATACTTTTTTTATAACTAAAGTTTCAATAATAAATTTGTGAGAATTTCTATTTGACTTTAACCAGGGCATACTAATTCAAGCGATCATTTATATGCGTCCATAGATGCAACGCTCTACTGCATTAGCAAAGGCTACGAAAGACTTCTTCGACTATGTGCATATGCATCTTTATTTCACTTTTTTATCTTAATTATTTTTAATTTATATTAAATTTGAACATAATTGTAAGAACACAATTTAGATTAAATGCAAGCAACAAAATAGAACTTTGTCATCTTGCTAGGTAGTTAAATTTTAAGCAAATCAACATAAAATAATAAAATGTTACTAATTAAAATTGTTAAATCAAAAGCGTCTCAACTTCTCACAAAATAAAAGTTACTAACGAAAAGTCGTGTTTCAACTATTAAAATAAAAAAAAAACAAAGTTGTCCGCGTCTTAACTCCAGAGTCATATCATTGACCTTGCGAGCGGCTATCGATGCTCATATAGTAAATAACAAGATCAAGTTTATGTTACCCTTACAGACATTTTTCAGTGATTAAATGTGTAAGTTATAAAATAAGAAATTTATGATTAAAAGAATAATGTTTACATATACATGAAATAAACAAAACTGCAACATTATGGTTGCTTGCCAAAAATAGTAATTTTTTTCTATCATCATTTATATCATACTAATTTTTCGGTCGCTATATATTGTAGAATATTGTTTTAACTAATTGTAACCCGCATGCAGGACTTTCATTACGATTATAATTGAATGAAATTGCTTTTAACCACACAGAATGCTACAGGAATAAAATTTTCGATATTTTAATAATATAACTTTAAATGGTAGGTGCCATTTTGACATAATGAGGATATTTATGAACACTGTCAAGAAAATTACCTTAAGGTATAAACATTTTGTGTACTTTTGGTTGAAAATTTACTTTTAATAGAATAGAATAGATAAAAAAATTAAAGCACAAGAATATTTTTTTTTGTAATATAAATAATAACATTACAAAGTTTGAAATTATACACTGAGAAAATAGTATGTACAAAAAATACTATACATTATGTTAATCTAATCAGAAAATCCAAGTATCAAAAGAAAAACTATAAATATCATAACTTTTACTATACATTATGGTACATCTAAACATAATTATAACACAATTTATCAGATTTAAGGTATTTTAAATTATATTTTTGTTAAATTAAACAATACGTAAAATGTTCGATTAGTTTAAGATACTGTATAGTAATTTTTGTATATAATATTTTCTCAGTGTAATAATTCGATTGTGACGCGCATGAGCGCGTCAGGTCTTTAGTTGAAAAAAAAAATACTTCAATACAAAAACAAGTGTCTTTTTCTGAGACACTTTTGATTAAAAAGACAGTAAAAGTGTCTCAAAAGCAACCAATTTGAATAAAAAGACTCTTTTTGGTGTCTTTGATTGAAAGTGTCTCAGAAAAAGACACTTGTTTTTGCAGTGTTGCAAATGTGGGTAGTCATGCTGTGGATGCACACAAAATAACCATTTTTAGAGTACAGAATTCATTAGTCAGAATATTCTTTACTTTGACAAATGATAAATTATAAATCACAATACTCACAATTTTGTTTTTATATACACATTTTTTTGAAATCGCAATAGCTTAATCGAAAAAATATACGACAGAATGCCAATAATATTATTGTTAACAAGTGTAATTAAAAAGTAATATAACTTGAAATCACAGTTTGTTATGTTTGAAAAATTATTTTATCGTAATTGATAGCTATTTTAAACGAGGATCGGTAAAATTGCTGCGCACCTGAAATACTATTAATTAGTGTGTATAGGCTTAAACTTGAGCTAAATAATGTAAGCAAAGTCACAGTATACATTTTTCTGTTAAAATCGTTCTCATTTGGCAGAGGTAAAACATATGATACTCATGAACAATGCGTATCCCTTTCGGTACTGTCGGAAGGTGGCCGGAAGTTTGAGTGGAGTTCGTTGAAATGCAACGTTCCGGAAAGTGCAATAATAAGTTTATCTCGAGGCTACTTCGGATAAAAATACCGATACTTGTGCTATCGAGAAACTTTATATGGATGCTTCTTTAATTATGTACCGTTGACCAAGCCACTTATACATACTTTCTGAAAAATCACCTTTCTAAATTTAATATTCTAATTTATGACAACTTAGGTCTCTAAAAAAGATTGCGTTCACTTTTCGTTCAACCTGCCACTTTCGAAATTGACTACTTCAAACTATATATATATATATTTCCTGAGAATGCTCGAGAGATATATCAAAATAATTAAAAATAATGGAATAAACGGTCTTCATTTCAATTCAGAAGAGATATCTGAATATGTATCACACAATCTTCACATTGAAAATGTTGGAACACTATCGTCGATACCATTTGTCTCACTCATAAAAATTTAACAGACAATTGTATCGCGGAATTTGCTGGTATCGAGCTGCACGTATACACTGCAAAAACAAACGTTTTAAAACAAAACATTTTTGTAGTCACATATAAAATACTTTTCAGTGTTTTAAATTTTCTCTATAAGAAATAACATTGAAAACATCTACAGGTGTTTTATTTTAAAACGTATTTTTATAGATTTTTTGTAGTATACATGGTGTCGAAAGAACGACCTTTATGTTTCAAGCATACTATTAATATTATTTTAATTTATTTTAATTTATTATAATTTAAGTTCTTAGAGATTTTTTTGATAAATTAGAGGAGAGCCGATTATGGTTATAAATAAAAGTTGTTGTCCCGTAACAAATTTCTTACATACCCAAACCACGTTCACGATATAACTTCACTCAACGAACTGCGCGTGGTCAAGCAGTTTCGGTCATTTTAAGAATGTTCATCCGCGAATGTGGGTGGGAGATACGCTTGTTGAATGAATTCATAACTGATCGTTTGATCGACTGAACAGCTGCAATATGCCATTTCATCGATAATATGAAATTCAATTGAAATTATTTTTCAGCATCTTCAATTTCAATTAATTGAATGATAAACATTTTTACAAAGCCTACACTCATTAACAAAATATTGTAAGTACAATACTTTATAGTACCTTTTAGTTTGAGAAAATGTACAATACTTTATCTAAACATTTCAATACAAGTTGTAAATTTTACAACACTATATGTTAATAATTCCAAAAAGTAAATTAATTTTTACAATTCTTTTTTCTGAGTGTATTTTAAGCAATAATTTCTTTATAGATTGTATTTCGTGTTTTGAATCGATTGGAAGTTAGAATTTAATATAAAAATTGGAAACACAAGTTGGATATTTGTGGAACTTGTAGTAAATATTGTTTATCAACCGTTCAAGGTTATACACTAAAGCTAAACATGAATGATTTTGGGAATAATTTTTAAAATTCCGAGAATTTAAAATAGAACTGTCCGGGATATTTAAAGAATATTTAAAAACATGTTTTAATTTTCTAAATCTAATTTATATGGTAAAGCAACTTTTCTAATCGCTTATTTGTATACGAGTTTATGCGTCCCAAATCAAGCATATCGGGGATTTTATGTGTTATTATTTGTTTTTGTAAACAAACGTTACCTAGATAGAACCAATGAAAACAATGCAAAAACTCTGGAAAAAGATTTTTCAAAATGAAATACTTACAAATGTTTCTAGTGTTATTTCTTAAGAATGAAATTGAAAACACTGAAAAGTGTTTTATAAGTGACTACAAAAATGTTTCGTTTTAAAACATTAGTTTTTGCAGTGAATGTTCTTATAAAATCACAATTTCTTAATGGTATATAAAAATGACGCATGAAATATTTTATTAAGAATATTATACAGGAATAAAACAATTTTAGTTGAAGAATGTACATAATTTATCAGAATAATATGAAAATTCAGAACGAGCGTCATAATTTGTAATCGGGGTACTATTCACTTTGCAGGCAGCACATTACGTCTACTGACACGTAAAATTATGCCTCGTGAACAAACTTGGACTATAAGAACTTGAAATGTATTCGATCGTAGCTTGGATCGTATTCTCACTGAGATAAAATCTCGAAAGACGACTTCCTTTCTTTGCTTTCTTAAATAATAAAACTTCGAAGGACCGATCAAGGTAGTGAGATATAAACTAACATTTGTTTATATGAAAAATGCGTGCTTATTCCGAAAAATATTTGTCATTTGCTTTTTCTGCGATTAGGACAAATAAGCAACAAAATATTCAACCATAAAAATTATATAAAATATATGTGTTCTTTTACCAAGAAATTGTCAGACAATTTGAACTAATTACATTATATTTTTAACGCTGATTAAAAGGCGTTTTGTTACTGCAAATTCTGTACATACCTGAATCAATCAAGTAAATATAGTTATATATATGTGCCACGTTCACGATATGACTTCACTGAACGAACTGTGCGTGGTCAAGCAGTTAAGCAGATTCGGTCATTTTAAAAATGTTCCTTCTATGAACGTGGGTGGGGGACACACTTGCTGAATTAATTGATAGCTGACTCTCCTGGTCGAGAAGCGTTGATGCCATCTAGTTATAGTTATTTCATTGATACGACACAAGTTGTGTAATTGAGTTTATTTATTTTTCGATGAAAAAAAGCAGTATGACAGTTGCAGTTACTACAGACAAAATGAAATACACGTTTGATGACAAAAAATTAAAATTTGACAATTAAAATGTGTTTTTCAATTAAATATTGAAAAAGTAAATTGTCACCTCGAATAATATGCATATTAAAAATATCAAAAAGATAATTCAAATCTTAAAATAAATCAATTTCGATTAATTCAGAACTTAGATTATCAATTCGCTTATATCTATATAATATCATATAGACAAATTTGGTGGAAATTAAGCAGAACAATTTTCATATAATCATATGAAGTTGATTTCGTCTGTTTCGTTTCCAATTAACTTCCTTTTATATGTGAATTAAGCGGAAGCATTTGAAGAAACTGTTAAAAGTATGAAAGAATATTTTTGAAGTCGAAAATAGCCTCGATATTCAATCTTAAAACAGTTGAGCTGGAATTTCATTTCGAAGAATCATCTTGCTTCAAGTGGAATCCGATTGCCGCAATCCGATGGTTTTAAAAGTCCTTCTTTGTTTTTAAAATTGAATTATATTCATTAGAGTTGGACAGGTATATATTTTTTATATTAATTTATAGTTGTTAAAATCGGTAACTACATATTTTTTAAATTGAGTTAACTCGTTTCGACCTGAAGTGTTACTTTGGCCGAAAAATACAGTAAAGAGCATTTTTTCGGAAAATGGATATCGGAAATAGTGCAAAAATGCATCGATAAATTTTTTTTCTTTACTCGCCGAGTAAAAGTAGACACTTCTCCTGCGCTCGCGAAAAAAAAATATCGTATTCAACTACTGAACACAGCAGAGGCTATCCCACTCGTGAGAAGGGCCAGGCACTCGCTGCGCTCGTACTGTCCTTCTCACTCGGTGGGAGAAGCCTCTGTTGTATTCACTAGTTAAATAATATACTATTTTTGTTTATTTCGCCATTATTTTGTAAATAAAAAATAGTCTATTGTAAAAAAAACTTGTGAAATCATTTAAGATACTCTAGATCCATCGAATACAAGTTTTAGAAATGTTAAAAAGACGAATTTTTCTGCAATATTTCATAAAATCTTTTTTTTATATGTTGCATATTTGCTACGTTGGGGGGAGGAATACCTATATAGATGATCTTTGGTGAGTTATTGTATTTGGAGCATCGATTCAAAATATGTATCAAAATAATTTAACATAAGAACAACAAACTATTTTCGTTTTTATTTTAAAATCTAGCTCGGAGTGTGTAAAACTATGAGCATAGAGAGTGCTGTCATCGCGTGAGTGTGTAAGAGCCCATGACGTTTGTGTGTTCGTCCCAATTACAATGTAAACGGGCTGCTGGTAAATAATGTATACAACGTGTTTTATTGCGCGTTTACACATAAATTGCGAAACTCTTTGCTAATAGAGCCGTGTGTTATATGGCTTATTACCAGGGCTGAATTCACAATAACTGCCGCCCCTGGACAAGGGTAAACTGCCGCCCTTTTCCACATTTTTTATCGCTACATGCTTTTTTAAACTAGTAAAGAAATAAATACAGCATGTAAACTTTTATTGAAATTGTACACAAGAATAAGTTATTAAAAAGCTATTATTTTCAATGTAATTAAAAATTACACACTTTCGTCTCACTTTTTTCGTTGCAACAGAACTAACGAAAAATTGACAGTTCATGATTTTTTAAACTTTTCTTTGCCAAGTTCATATTCCTATAATCAAAATATCTTTAAATTGCTAAAAGGATGTTCTGCATATAATAGAGAAGCTGCAAATAATAATTTCGGACATTTATAATGTCATAAAATCGGCGAATTTGCCGCCCTGGGCAGATGCCCATTGTTGCCCTTGCATAAGGGACAAGGGACACAGGATAGAAGCTGCCTCAACACCAAGAACGTGGGTTCGATTCTCATCGAAGGAATTTTTCAAGAGTACATACTTTAGAAG
>JABFPD010000063.1:0-17152 GCA_022817545.1 Cremastobaeus sp. ZL-2020 | reverse complement strand
AATGGCAGAACTGCGAACGTGATTATCGCGTAATTGAAATGCGAAACATTTCAGAAACCGTTTGCGAATTTTACGTTCTTCCCTGTGTTCATTAAGTACAAAATAACTTCGTGTGCTTATCATTTCGCTTATTGCGAAACGTTGAAATTCATTATCCCCTCGCTGCTCGAGACAAAGCAATTTTACTAGAATCGTTAATGGGATTAAACTGTGAAGTCCACAAATTCTTATCTGCTACGTAGTTTCTTCTCACTTTTTATTGCCTTTGCCCTCAAACATCACAGCTCCTAACGAACACATCTTCCGCATTTGTTCCGATCTGAGCAATTTCGAAAACCTAGATTTTTAACAAAACACTTGAATTGGATAAGATCTAGAAAACACTCGAAAAACCAACACTCTGCAATTAAAGCAGTATCAAAGAAAACGCGCCTTGAAACATTCACGGTTGAAAAACTACGCAAATGAATTAACGCAAACAGAATAGCATCACTACAGTAAAAAACTGCGACTTTGATGAAATGAAAGCAAAATCAATAAAACAAAGATAAAAAAGACAGATGTAAATTTACTAATGCATTGTAAATCAATTACAGAAGGTGTAGCTTCAACGTGAGATAAAATCGACTAAACGATTCCATTTCATCATAATCTAAATTTCAAAGTATCAGTTTATTTATCTACTCTCATTTCCAAGCAGTAGATTCAATCGTGTCTGTTTCAAACCTCGCTATAAGAAGCTGAATCTCCAAAAAGATCGGTTCATCAAGTATACTGATATTAATATAGAGTTGATATTATAAAAACCGACAATATTTAATTTTCGAAACGTAACAATAAGAACTTGTGCAGTTCACGTAAGAGCAATACAAAAAACTCAACAAACCGTCGTCAGTCATTATCTATAGTTATTTAACGTAAACGCGATGTATCATATACGTAAATTATTCTGAACTGAAAATTTTCGACAATTATCAACTTTTACAAAGCAACGTATACTCGCATCAGTTAATAGACCGAACCGAAGATATTTTTCCATTGTTTCTGTTTTTTTATATTATAACGTATTTGATCGAATAACGAATTATAAACTTTGAAATAAGACAAAGCTTAGTTATTTTACACACGGACTAACACAAGAACAATGATATTCAATTTGAGTCACCTCCATATTTTCTTGACTTTTTCCAATCCCGTTTGAATCCCTTATTCCATTTTATCACTAGTATCCGAGTCGAAATTGGAGGTCACTGGATTGCAATTTATATTCAATCGAGGGCAAAAATACCAGCAAGTTTTCAATAATTTTATCGAACACTTCTTCTCCTAAGACACATAAAACGCTTCGCTTTCATCGTAATTCTTTTCTTTGCTATTTAAGGTATGTGTTCTTACTTCCTATAATATAAACTTTTCGATGCGCTTTTCTCCGCACATATCCCTGGAACAACTTTTTCTGCCACTTCGAATCAATGGGTTTTCCCTCACGCCAAATATTAATCGAAAAACGCCTGAATATACACGGAGAAAATTTTCAAGCTATTTTTCTGTGGATACCTTCCATGCTTTTGATGCATTAAATACCATACAAATATTTAGTGAACTTTATACATTATTACCACGAAATTCACAGTCGAAAACCACTATCAGTTGCTTGCTAATATTGCATGACTGTCACTTCAATTTGGAGTGAAGCTCGTGCAACGTAGGCACTGTGAACTTAGTAATAAAAACATATTTATATAGCACCTAATAAAACTATATAAAAACCTATTATAGTTATAGTTCAACAACTGCTCGTTGCATGACTGTCACTTCAATTTGAAGTGAGACTCCTGCTAATTTTGTATGGTGAGGTTCCGTACAAATTTAGTGTGAGTTCATTGAAATATAGTATGAAATTTTAAGGAAAATTTCTATGTTAGACTAACACAGTAATTTACAGTGAGTTTTCACAGTATCATTGCTTGAAATTTTTCTCCGTGTAGAAATGGTTGAAAAATATAAATTATTATGTTTTAGGGGATGAGGAAGTAAACGAAAATGACGTGACAAAAGTTATTCTGGTTTCCGGAAAGCATTATTATGCGCTAAGTGAAAAAAGACAAGAATTGGAACTTAAAGACGTTGCAATAATCAGAGTTGAATGCCTTTGCCCATTTCCAGTGTTAGAATTATACGAACATATAAAAAAATATGAAAATGTTAAACGTAAGATAAAGAGTTGATAAAATTATTATTATATCATTCATTAAAATAATATTTTCATTGAATTATTCATTGTTTAATTGCAATTATACAATTATCGACACTGCTTTCAATTCTTTGTTTTTGAATAGAATTCATATGGAGTCAAGAAGAGCCACAAAATATGGGAGCATGGAATTTTATAAAGCCACGATTTGAACATTTGTGTGGTAGACGAGTAAGTTTTATATCAATTGGTAGTGCAGCTGATAACAAAAGTTACACATAGAAGTTTTTAGACTTTTATTTTATACCATTGTTACAGATTACTTACTGCGGTCGAAAACCTCTTCCTACACCGGCTATAGGGGTAGGGAATATTCATTTGAAGGAAGCCAAAGAAGTCGTCTTGAATCCCTTAACACTTAAATGATTGATTATAATACAATAAGTAAAAACAGTTAAAACGTGTATAAAAAAAAGAGTTATGTATATTTTTTAATATCTTCATTTTACAATTTTTTTCAAATTTACAGAATTTTTTATTATTACAAATCTTGCGATCGTTTCATTTGCGAAATTGGAAATACTAAGGATCGACTATTGCAGAAGATATATGAATCACAAAGAATTATACTTCTACACGTTTCTATTTTGATACATAAATAGTAAATGAGAAAAATGGCGATTATATTAGGATGAAGATAAAATAATTCAAAAAAACATACTTGAAAAATATGTTTTGTACTTATTCAAAAATTTACTAAATTGGAAAGAAATGATAATCTCGATGATAATAAAACAATCATTATAGAAATACGTCTGTAGTCATATTTTTATTTATCATATTTAATTTCCACTTTCATAATGTGTATATGATCATATTCATATTACTTCGTCCAATGAATAGTTAACTTTGATAAAAAATATATCTATCAAGGGTCGCGACAGCGACCCGACGAGCCAAGGTGTATAATGATGTAGAATATAATGATGTTTTAAATTTTTGGAAATATTCAAATTAGATTAACGAGCCAAATATTTTAACATTTTTTAAAACTAGCGAAACTAAGTAGGCTGAGAAACCTAAGAAAACTAAGTTCGTTAACAAAACTAATCTTTACAAAACTAACTAAACTAAGAGTATTATCAAAACTAACAAAGATAAGATTTTTAATTTTTAAATTTAGATTTCATTGCATATATTTTTTTGAAGAACACATTATTTTGAAGGTGTTGATTTTGCACAAACCCTGACTCTTTTTATTTTTGTTTGCAAAGTTGGGTTTACACTAAAGTTGAATATATTTTTCGAAATAAAGCGTAACATTTAAAATGAAGCATATTGTTAATTTTCTAGGTAGTTTTTTAGTTCAAAATAGTTTCATCGTTTTATAATTTTGGATTTCTATTAGAGAGCTTGGCTCGATCCATGATTTCACATCTTTTTTTATGCAGAATGTAGTTTAACAAAAACAATAGTCACAGTAAACCTTGGCTCGTGCTTTTATACCTTTTCGAGGTAATTTTGAATTAATATGCTTTCCATTATTTTATAGTTTTAGATTTTAAATGTACTGGGATTTCACAAAACACAAGACCTCAAAAAAGCGCACGCAGCACGCGCGTCTCAACCTAGTTTTATTAATTTTATAAGTAAGTTTTTAGTATAAAATAATTTCATCGTTTTATAGTTTTAGATTTCTATGAGGGAACTTGGCTCGATCCATGATTTCACGTCTTTTTTATGCAGAATATAGTTTAGCAAAAAACATAGTTCGCAGTAAGCCTTGGCTCGTGCTTTTATACTTTTTCGAGGTAATTTTGAATTAATATGCTTTCCATAATTTTATATAGTTTTATTAATTTTATAAGTAGGTTTTTAGTTTAAAATATCTATACATTCTGTGTGAACAGTCTAACTGTTCATTGGAAGAACTTGATACAAAGGTTACTTAGGACTCCATTACAGGTAGGAATTATCACATGTCGAAAATAAATCCCCCATAAAAGCTACTGCAATACTATTAATATCATAGATGATAATAATCATACAGTTAGTTAGTTGATTCACAATTTTGAAACTGACTTAAAAAAAATAAAAAGCTTCATTGACTTATCTCGCAATTAAATTATTACATGTATTACTTCAAATTGATGTTAAGTGTGCGTGGCCAAAATTAGCCATATTCTTTGGTTAAAAGGAAAAACCGGGTTTTAACATTTCGAGAAAAAAGGGTTTAAAATTTGACACTCCCCATTAATACCTTCAATAAACAAATTCATTAAGAACCCCTAACATTCGAAATTACCAAATATAAAATAAAAATGACTACTACGGATTGAAGTGTAAGTACTGTCAAGTGCAAAAATGGCCTCAATTTACTTTTCATAAAAAATGGTTACATAGTTTTTCTTCACAATCACAGATAGTTGCATCACTGCATTTTATTTTTAATTATTATTCCTGAATGTACAACATTGGTGTATTGTTCTCCAGATACTAAAACCTTTATTTTCACGCGCTAAATTGATTTTTTCCCTGCACTCAGAATGCTTAGAAAGAGGATCGGGTTTAAAATTTTTATTTTCATAGAGATTCATAAAAATAACTGCTTGTATACTCGTTACCAAAGTCTCGTCCTTCTCGAAAAAAATATACGCGTTACTCACATAAAACATACAAAAGTATTTGCACTTATAATTTGCGCTTGTTATACCATCCGCTTATCTTATATGATGCACGTGTGGAAGTTTCGTATGTTGAGCGCAAGACACATATACATCTATCATACTTGTATCATCGAGTTGTAGCATCAATCAAATTGTTGAAACTTTGTTTTCATTGTTTTTATAAATTTTCTTGAAAATTTATTTTGTGAATTTTTTGCATTAAAATTAGACTCACGGAAGTAATTTACCCTGAATTTTTAAAAACTGTAAGTCGATTTTCGAAAAAAAATTTCATAAAATACACATACGTGAATAAAAAAACGTTAATTGTTCTTGATTTTTTTAAGTTGCAGATTAGCAGATCTGTAACTTGTTCAACAAATTTTTAGATAATTATATTAAGATTTTTAATCATCGATAATGTTAATAATCGCTTCAAAAAATTTAGATTTCCAAAAAACATTTTCAAAAAATTGTTTCGTTTTTTGTTTCATAACGTAAAAAACTACATTTATTCAAAACTGGAAAAATCCATCCATAATCGATGTTGATGGCTTGTGTAAATATATATTTTTGCGTCTTTAGCGCGGGTGAACAAAATTTTCCGCCCTATGGCCGAAAAGTCCAATTTTTCGCCCTCGGGCGCAAAATAGGCTTTTTCGTCCGCAATAGAGATACAAAAAACGTTGTTCGACATCTGAGCGCAAGCGCAAGTTTTGTTTATATTACGTTCACGATCAATAAAGTGGGAAGGTCCGCAAAATTTGAACATTGCTTGTTCGGAGTAAAATGGCGGGGACTTAAAAAAATTGACAATATAATTTATGGTCGATCCCTAAAAGTGATAACTTCAATTATTAATCGGAATAGAATGAGGCCTCTGATTTTCTGGTAGTTCCGATTTCTTATATGCGCACGCTCAAAAAAATTTGTAATCGAAATTAGCTTATTGATCGATAATACATTGAAAAGGCAATCATGGAAAAGGCCCAAATTTGAACTTTATAGTTTATTTTTTATTTCAAAAATATAAATGATGGTACAATATGCTATATGTATACCGGGGGAGACTTTTATTTTGAGAAATTGTATCTCTATTTTACTAACGCGATTCAAATAAACCGGAAACAAGTATAACAATATTTGTTTTTTTAAAGATAAAAAACTCCCCTTGTATTTGAATTGTGTTTTATACTTAAATTGCGCTTAATGAAATCATTGTTTCACAAACAAAATATATTATGTATGTTACACGAAAAACATTGGATTGTTTTGCGAGATGCATTCGGTTAGGTTTCTTTGCTCCTCCTGAAGTCTATTCATCTTGATGCTTTTACTAAAAAAAAAAGACAGAGTTAATCATTTTGTTATCATATCATAATTTACAAAAATATAGTAATAACAATAACATATAATTATAAGCAAAAATGACTCGAGTAGTTATTGATTTTCTTCAAATATTTAAACCTTCTTTAAATATTGTATTTATTATTATTATTTTTATCCTATAAATGATTAAAGCGATGCTTTCCTCCCTTAGTGCATAATATATTATTATGAACTGATGTGAATTTTATACGGTTTTAAGACAAGCAAAGTTGTTACTAGATAAAACATTAATTCAAATCATTCCAACTTGCAAAATTACCAAAAAAAACTATCACAATTGCTTTAAGACGTTCACAAGATGAAGCAAAATAAATTTCGAAATGTTCAAACACAGTATCTGATAATATCATTTAAGCTATTGTTTTCAAAGTAGTTATTTAAAATCACAAACTATTATCGTAGTTTAACGTACTTGTATGTCCAAGCTCTTGCTCGAAATGCTCCCAAATGGGCATAGTAGGTTGGAGCAGGATAGCTCACAGATCTGTTGCAACGGGAGAACATATGGCATAGATAATATGTCAGCTCCTCTATGTCGTCCTCGGACATCCTAGGTTCATTCAACAAACAACGATACTTGGTGGGTCTCGCGGTTCCCTAAAATGATAACATCCGTTGAATTACACAAGGTTGCAGAAACTTTGGTAAATTCTATAAACAGGTGCAAAATTGGAAGTAAACAATCACCTGAATACTAGTATGGGAAACCAGATAAAAGTCAATGTGCGTGGGGTGGGTGATCATAGTGTCCACGATGGTTCCAGCACTGACATTGTTGTTCCGATCCGCTCTATTTGGAATCTTTGGAAAGAATCTAGTGTGATGTCTTTTTTGCACCACCATAAAAGTTACAGGTGGGTTGTAGGTGCTGTGGATCTCTTTGCATGCACTTTTAATGGCTGATATCTCATGAGCCATTACTTGAGGAAATTGTCCTTCGCTCACTCCATCCCTTGAAACATAAATAAAAATTTAAATTATTTTTATGGAAGTAGGTTTAGATAGAAGATGGACTCTTCTATCAGTTGGAGTTTGTAATTTTTCATAATTAATCTATGTGTTAATAACAAGTTGATTCTATTTAGTAAAAACTAATCGAGATGAAACGAATTTAGTTCTTATGGAACCTTCTTAAATAAACTGTTTTGATCAATAAAAGCATTGTGGTGATATATTACCGGAAGAAAACAATCATCTCGGGTAGCTTTCCAGTCTTATTTTTGTATATCATGATCTGCCTGTGAACGATATTTTTCAAATCGACAATGATTTCTGTTCTGGACGGCTGAAGACGTATTTCTATATTATACTTGAAGAAGCTATTGTCATGTGTAGCAGCAACCTAAAGAAATAAATACCACAGTTTATTATAGTTATCAACAAAAGCATTTTAGATGCAAGAGTTAAAAGAAATCAACATTTTAAAATTTTATACTATTTCTTTATACTATTTCTTTAGTTCATCTAGAAATAATTGATAAAAAAATGAGCTTTTTATAAATTTAAAAAACCTACAGCTGCAATGGAGGGTTTTTCCTCTTTTAGTCCAGGTTCTGGATGCGTGACATCGGCTCCAAATATCATTGTATGTTCCTTTAGACATTTTGGTCTACAAATTTTAACAAAAATACGACATTAATATCAATTACTGGTTATTGCAGGTGAATTATGGATGAATTATATTTAAAATGTTCTTAAATTTTTATTCTGAATACTAAATATTGATTCAATAAAAACTCACCGAATACTTTGCACCAGGGTATGATTCGTGCCATTAAGTTTTGTATTAATCTTGAGCAAAATGTTACTCAAAGTTGAATCATTTAATTTCTTTTCCACCGTAGAGGATTTCACGCACTGAGTTACCATTCCAACTTTCAACTCGGAGATTTGCTTTACTTTTTCTGAAAATATTAAATTAATATGAGTATGTTTATTGAAATTATCTGTATTAAATATCATATGGAAAAAATTCAAGTCTTACCATAAACATTTGACCTGTCACTTATAACAACTATGATAAAAGTGACTCCCTTTGTTTTCAATTCCTTCAGTTTAGTTTCGAGTTCTTGTTCTCTGACGCGTTCTTGAAATGCTAGGAAAGGTTTGGCCGGTTCCTCAAAGTTAACTCCAAATCTAGAGCCTGGAATACAAATTAAATGGAACAATTATTTAATCAGAAATATGTTCACAAAATATCAATGTAAATAATATTATTTCGCATGACACCTACCACATTTCTGCATTCTATCATACAACATCATTAGCTGACTGTCGTTGATGCGGCCACCGACATTTATAATAGTCCACTTTTTAACTTCTATACGAATTGGTTCCAAGAAACTTGATCCATTCCAGACTCCTTTCTGAACGTTGACTTGTTCTCGACCATATTGTAACAAAGGTGGATCTAAGACCCTCGCTTTTACTTGTTCAAATTCATCGCTAATATTAATACCGAACTCTTTAAGGATCGGATCGTTATTGAACTGAACAGCTTGGACCTTAAAGTTATAGAGTAATAATAATGAGTGAATTGTTTCAAACATAATTTTTCGGGATTTATAATAAAATTTGAATTATATTTCAAGAAATAAATGTTTGGAATGTAACAAATTTCTTACCCCATTCATGATCTTTTGTTTTCTGATATCAGTTGATGTTGCTGCTACTTTGACAACGCTTCTTGTCTGCATTTCATTCAATTTGAAACGTTTGACCTCTCCTGTTTGAATCTCACATAACTGAAAATTGTAAAGAATTTAAGAGTTACAAACGTATGTTTATGTTGAAACAATGGTATTTCATCAACTATAGTTTTTACTCACTTCTGCTAGCACAAATATGTTCCTATCCCTTGGGCGTACTTGAATGCAAGGGATGTTAGGATATTTAAGTTTGTATCCTTTCGATTCGTAATACTTTTGCACCGTTATAATGGTTTTTTTACCATTAATTTCACACTCGAATTCAAGATCTTTAGGGAGTTTACCCAAACTCTCGATAGTGTAAACTCTCTTCGAATCTGCTTTATTAGGGATTTGGTAATGCACACGAAATCCCCTTAAAAATTTGGCGATGATTTGATCAAATTCTGTATAATCCATGTTCCTGTACTGATAACTTCTATCTTTCATCTGGTACATTTCATTTATGAATATATCAGCGTTTTGTTTCTTCGGAAATGGCGTATGTGAAACTAGAAATTGAATAAACAAATTTATTAGCACTAATTGAATATATCTCATTATTCTATCAGTATTCTTGTTAAAATACTGATTTGAGTTTTACTAAGATTTCAAATCTTCAAATTGAAATTACCATCAACATTCAAGAATGGCTTCCATCCGGTAATCGCTGACGTGAAAGTTCCAATCCAAAGCTCAAGCCCTTCTCCGAGATCTACTTTGTTTGGTTGGTAGCTTGGGAAAAATGATCGTCCAACCTTTTGGAAAAGCCGCACATTAATCAATATATAATTTATCAAAAAAAAAGGTCCATTTGATCCTTTTTTGTATTAATTTAAATCATAAGTCATGCGATTTAATTACCGTAACAGTTCCGTTTTTCATTGCCGCTGCATTCAGAATTACATCCAAAGCTTGGATGCTGCTTTGATTGGATGGGTCATTGTGCCACAAACCAACTGAGAGGTTTCTAATCCAGTCCAAATCTATCAAGTTGACTTTTTTTATTGTTACAGTGGCAGTCCTCTCTCGTTCTTCTGGATTCAAATATGGGATTTCCATAGTATCCTGAAAATATTTAATTGTTTTATCAGCCTAAGTTGCAGATTTCTTAACACATTCCTATATTTACAATAATGCATCAAAATACATGATGAATTAAATATCATGAGAAAATCTTTACTTACTTCGAATCCACTGAACAATTCACTTGCAGCATATAAATTTTTCCTTCCATCAAAAGCTGGATGTTTGTTGGGATATCTGACGCTGCATATTAATTTCATAATACTCCTGTAACTCTTTGTAGATGTTTTGTCATCGAATGAGACATCATAATGAATAACTGTTGGAGTAACTTTTTTTGTAAACTTAATTGCCATCATATTAACGAAAATATCGATGGGTCTGCCCTTAGCTCGTTGACGAGTCATATCTTGCCGAAGAGGTATTCTTTGTATCATGCGCTCAGCAAGAGCAGCATTTATAGTTCCCTTGTGCTGAAACTCTTCAGCTTTTTGTCCCTAAAATTACAATAATTATATTAATTAACATAAAATAACAAATGTATCAATATGCCAATCGAAATGGCAATAATTAGTTTTTTTTACTTAGTAAAATGCGTAATGCATTGATAGTAATTACCGGAAGAGAAATACTTGATGTTAAAGAGGCAGTGGATGCAACAGGAGTAAGTTTTGTTGCAGCTAGTTGGGGTTGTCCCCATGCAGATTTTTGCTGGGTTTGCGATTGTTGTTGATTTTCTCCAGCTTGTTGGCGTGGTCCCCAAGCAGATTTTTGCTGGGTTTGTGATGGCTGCTGATTGCCTCCAGTTTGTTGAGGTTTTCCCCATGCAGATACTCTTGGGGCTTCAGGTTTCTGTTGTTGACCTTGGTATCCACCTCGGCCACCTTGACCCTGATGTCCACCTCGACCTCCTTGACCATTATATCCACCTCGGCCTACTTGACCATTAAATCCACCTCGGCCTCCTTGACCTTGATATCCACCTCTATTTCCTTGCACTTGGTTGGCACCTCGACCTCCTTGAGCTTTAAAAATAATATTCACAATTGTATTTACATATAATTATACAAAATAATAGACACAATTAGAAATTAGCTCTATGACATTAGTAATGAAACTCCTGAGATATAAATATTACAATAATAGGCAATAAGTAGAATCTGCGCGGAATCTACGTCGAATTGACGTGGGTAAGTGAAATTCGCGTAGATTCCACTTAGAATCTGCACTTCATGGTTATTTGGGTAGATAATGAAATTACACAAAATAGTAGCACAAGTGAAAAAAAATAGTAAAGTGCAAAGTCTCTTCTAAAAGAGACCCTTTGCTTTTAGGAAATACACTCAAAAAAATATATAACTTGTGTCAAGTGCTTGTAATCTTTATATCGAGTTAAAATAACTTACTTTTCATTTTAGCAAAGTAATGTTCACAAGCTAAAGTCGTGCTCAAAGGTAGTAAGTGATACTAAGCAATAATTATGTTGGTCTTGCTTTTATATTTAATTCCTATAGTATTTTTACAATATATTTTGAAATATACAATGTTATTTTGGTCGAACATTTTAGATAGAATCTTAAAAATAAAACTAAAATTAGTTCTTTCGTTGCACAATAAATATTTTTTCTTTTTCTGTACTTGAGATTAAAGTGAAAAATAAATAATGATTGCAACATATTTCATTAGGGTTTCTTGAATTACTACAAAAATGTACTATCGTTAAAAAACAATTATACTTCATGTAGACAAATTAAGATTAATTGATGTATACAATTAACCGTGCACTAGATTTATACATTTCCGCAACTAGATTTTCTTAGTGAAAAGATTTTTGGTCGTGTTTACTAGGATTTCTCATAACGTTTCAAAAATTTCTAGTTATGTTTTACTAGATTTTATGAAAAGTCGCGATTCCCAGTATGTGAGACCAAGAAGAGCCAAGCTTAATACTAGGAATCTTGATTAGTTTATATTATTAGAAATCCTAGTAAAGCGACAAGAAATCATTATTTAGCTAAGAAAATCTAAAGGCGGATATTTTGTTCAGAGATATTAAAAATATTTTCGAATGTTTTTAAAACTTTTCTTTTCATTTAAAAAGTGTAAAAAAATGTGACATAATAATTTTCAGACTTTTTTTGTATATTTTCAAAACATTTTTGTCAAATGTTTTCAGTAGATTATATGAATTTCTAATGAAAAAAGTGTCCTCTTTTAGTTTCCGAAGTCAAAATCAAGTTTCGTTCACGAGGAAATTAAATATGACAACTTTTACGAAAAAAAACAAGTAAAAATCAACGTTTTTTTGAAAGTCAATTTTCATAACGGAATAGTACGAAAATTTAATCAAATCTTCAACTAGTAGTGCACAAAATGTTTATACATTATAACGTAATTTCCTTGTCATTGTTAGTAAGTATCGTCATTATTTCGTGAAATATGAGTATCAAGATTTGCTATTTTTTGAAAAATGTAAAAAAATGATAATCATATAAAATTTTTGGTCACCATATTAGTCCCGCCATATTGTAGATTATTGTTTTTACCGAGATTTTTATTAATTGTGACCCGCGTGCGTGGGTTTCATTACGATTTGTTGAATAAAGCTACAAGAATAAAAAATTCGATATTTTAATCATTTTTATGTGCCATTCTGAAATAATAAGGATATTGGTGAAGAATATCAATAAAACTATTTTGAGGTATAAACATTTTGTGCACTTTTTTCAAAAAATTGAGTGAAATTCAGCAAACATTTTTTTATAACACGTGCTCGGTAAAATACTATTACTCAAATTGGTATAATTTTTGAAAAAAACATTGTATCACATGTCTGTTTTACAATTTTATAGAGGACTGGATTATGATCATTTTTCAACAAAAGTAATTAAAATCGGATGTAAATTGTCTTCGTATATTTCGAATGGAGAAAAATGTGTACGTAATAGAGTTTCGAGATATAATGGTTTAAAGTTTAATGATGTCAGGTACATTTTCAAACAAAATTATCAGTTAAAACTGGGTTTTAAACTTCATCTTTGCCTGGTTTTTATATCGGACCTTCTTTTCTTTGATAAAATAAAATATTTAAAAATTTAATATCATATTTTTACGAGTTTAATGAGTGTAGTATAATCGAAAACACGCACCGTTATTAAAAACTGTTAAAACATACAAAAAAAGAGTTATTAACATTTCGAATGATGCTATATGAAAGAGGAAGTTTTAAAGAAAAATTTTATGCTAAAATAAACATTTTAGCATAAACTTTCAGCAAAAACTGACATTTTGACAAATTGGTCAGTTTTTGCTATATGTATAGAGTCCCCTTAAGGGTACTTTCTCATTATAATTGTATTAAAATAAAGGAGTTTTCAGGAATTGTTTGTACAAACACAAAACTCTTTGGCATTTATTGTATATCTCTTGGACTACATTTTCCAATTTTTTCAAGTAAAACAATGGATATCTTGCCAGTTAAACTTCATCCCGCGTGACAGCATACATGCGGGAAGCACATTTGCGCGCCGTAACTCCTCCAGATTGTAAAAATCATCTGAAACACAAAATGACAATATTGCCCTTTAGAGTATGAGTATGTTTTGTTACAGAATAGACTAGAAGAAATGAATTTCCGTGAAAATTAAAAAAAGGCATCGATTTGAAAAAAAAGTTCATTTCTCACCAATTTTTTTCGATACATTTTTGGCTCAAAAAATTTTTTTTCATATAAAAAAATATTTTAGTTTATCCCATAGAGCGTTTAATTTACGTCATATTCCACAAAAAAATCATGAAAAATCGTTGAAAATTGCGCCTTATAGAACTTACGGCAGCTCAAAAAATGTGATTTTGAGATAATCGCGTTTAAAATTTAGAGTTTACTTTTCAAGATGATAAATGCATATTTTTGGTTACTTACAGCTAGTTCGCTATTCCCGGGCTATACAGGAAACTATCCGTTTCTTCAAATAATGCCTCTACCGATCGATATTACAATGTACAGACGGCGGTTGAATGCGCCTGCCATAAACCTGCGCCGGGCCCTTTCCAGACTTTCAGCGTTTAGATTATTAAGGACAATAATCTAAACATATGAGACATCGAAATATGATAAAATAATTTTCGATTTTTTGAACCCAACTGATAAGAAAGTACCCTTAATAATTGAAGGTCTTGATTCTATAAGGGGACTTGCGCTCGAAAACGAAATGAACGCATCCCCATTTTACTGGGAAAAAAAAGTTTTCAACATAAAATTTAAAAAATGCACAAATGTTGAGCATACACATACGCATCTTTTTCGTATTTAATATTTTTTGAAATAGTTTATATTTTGAATTTGATTTGGTTATCACAATAGGTTCTTACCATGTTTGTCACTTCCCGCTTGGATTTGGAATGGCTGGAATGGCTGGATTTTTGGCTGGATGCGGTTATCCAGAGGAAATTATTCGCTGGAAATCGGCTGGAATCTCGCTAAATCCAGCTGTTTGAAGCCAGCTGCTGTCCAGCCGAATAAAATGATTGGATAACGGCTGGGAACGCGCCAAATCCAGCCGCTCTCCATCCAAATAAAATTGAATAACGGCTGAACGAACCAGCGGAAAATCCAGCCGTTTATAACCGGCCATTATCCAGCCATAAAAATAAGGCTGGAAACGCTCAAAATCCAACTGTTATCCAGCTCATGATCCAGCTGTTATCCAGCCTTTATCCAGCCATGATCCAGCCATAATCCAGCTGTTTCCCAGCCAAAATCCAGCAATTCCGAATCCACACGGGTTATAAATCCGTTATATGTTTTGCCCGAAAAAGGTCATAATATTACCATGCGTTACAACCTGTACCATCAGTGCCATGTCTGGAAATTCAGATGCGGCCCAGATTAATATTTCTGCATATTTGGCTAAATAGCTGGGCCCTTGCATGGCACTAATCAGGCAACTTGTGGCATGATTTTGCAGGTTGTAGAACGATGTGGGCCACATAGAGATGGAAAACCCCATTTCATTTCTACTATAACATAAATAAATTATGCTTTGTTGTCTATACGTTTTAAGCGCAATTCGTAGGTTAGTATATTCAAATGTCATGCCTCTCGCAAAATGAAACAGGTGTGTTTCATATCGCTTAAATTTAAAACATCGTTGTTTATAGAAATAAATCTTTTTCCCCTCGGAGAGAAACACTTATTTATGTTTTAAAAGTTGCTACAAAAACATTTCAAAACGTTTCAGATATTATTACAAAACGTTTTAAATTATACATTAGTTTTTGCAGTGATATCCCGTGATTTACCTTAGTTTTCGTATAATTTATTATATATCATTTATGACTATTATTTATTATTATTAAGAAATGCAAATAATTAATATTATTGATTTTTGTGTTAACCCCTAATATACAATACAATTTTGTAACAATAGTAATTATAATTAAATATTTATATATTGCTAATTAACAAGTTTTAACTTTTGAATCTAATAATAGTATATTATGTGCCAAGGAAGATAAACAAGGAAATTTTTTTGTAATCGCGAGGAAACTGGATTTCCGTTCATCTTCCTCGGTACGATTTTTTAAAATTGATCACTATGTGGGTTTCGACAGTAGTATAGGGTGAGAAACCCAATTTCTATTCAGTACCCTATTTTTACTCATTTCATAATTTTTTGTCATAAAGAAGGCCTTTTAAAAGTTTTAAAAGGGACAAAATTATAGCAAACTTATTCTATTATTGATAAATTAATTGGACGGGAACGAATTATTAATTGCAAATAATGTTAGTAGAAATAGTTACTGAGTGAGTAGAAATTGGGTACTTCGCCTTATATGGTATAATGAGGACAAAAATGTTTTATTGCTGAGAATGTTTTGAAATTAAGCTTTTAAAGAAGCTTGTTAATGATGTGATCCACTTTTTGAAGGTAGTTAATGTTTTTTGAAAAAAAAAATTAAAAAGATACTAGTGTGTGAATCCAGACTTTAGTAATGCGCCCTTTGCATTCCAGAGTTGACGCGCCATTTGTGCATCCTTTGTGTTTGTGGAGAAACACACCCGGATTTTTCTTTCTAAGTTCACTCTGTGTACCTGTGCTAGCGTCTGAAGGTTAACGTCAGTCTCTAAAAATACTACTTCTATGAGCCATCTTATTCAGTTATGCAAACTATCCAAAGTTGATATACATATCTCTCATAGGGTACTGAAAACTAGAAAGACCGACAGAGGCAGATATATTGATATAGTATACAGATTAAACAAAATAGTCTTTGATTTGATTTTTAACTTCAATTTATTATGTTTACAACCCGAGTGCAGCCTATTTTATTTAGTTTTTATTTCTAAACATGATGTGCTAATTTTTTCTTAACGCATCCTGTTTTGAGCACGGTTATGTACAGCCACGCTGTAGGAATATTCTGTATCGATTTTAATTCTAATTTAGAATAATTGTGAGTTATAAAATCGGTCAATGATATAAAATCGATTTTTTAATACAATAACACGAATATATTATTTCATTAAACAAAGTAAAACATCAAACTGAAATACCCAATCTAAACGCAACGCTTAAACGAATTATATTGTTTAATTTTCTTGTAGAGTTTCTTAAACATTAACTTTTTTATTGAATAAAAAAATTAAATTAAGAAATAGATTTAGTTAAACAAAAATGTTTTTATAAATTCAAAATATTAAACTATATGTTTATAAAAAACATATTTCGATCAAATTAAATGTTCATGAAAATCTGTGAATATATCTATGATTTAGTGAGAGATTATTTGTCAATCAATTTTTTGTTAGTCAAATACGAATAATTGATTATTCGTATTTGAAGTATCAATCAATCAATTATTCTGTAAATAGAATACTAATAATTAATTATTTCGTTAATCAAATATCCATCAACCGATTATTCTGTTAATCGAATACCAATAATCGATTTTTCCGTTAATCGCAAATATCAATAATCGATTATTCAGTTAATCAAATATCAATCAATCGATTATTCCGTTAGTTACCCTATCGAAAATACTTCGATCGAAAGAGCTCATGTAAGAATTCACGCGAGCACTCACGTGAGATCTCACGTGATTTCTTATCTGACAATTTGGCATGAGTTCTCAATTGAGTTCTCACGTGCATCTACAAATAAATATTTTCTCCCAAATAACAAAATATT
>JABFPD010000062.1:0-17160 GCA_022817545.1 Cremastobaeus sp. ZL-2020 | reverse complement strand
ACACTTTAAACACTAGTATTTCATTTCGAAACTCTTTTGCTGTCACTTTTGAAACATTTGTTACTGTTTCTGTAATAACTTTTGAAACAAAGAAAAATGTTATTAGTGAAATGCACAGTATTTGGAGCAACATTAAAAAAACCATTATATTTTCGAACATATTTATCGGCAGCATCTAAATAAACGCATTGTTGTACATAACGAAAAACATTTACAAGAAAATGTGATTCCTCCCGTTGAAGAAGACGAGATTCTTGATATTTTTATTCACTTTGATATCACTTGTTACATTTATTTTGGACACACTACAAATGTTTAAAATAAAGTTTTATCCTACCCATGTAAACAAGTTTATATGGGGGCATATATGCGCAATATATGGCACATATATGTCGCATATATGTTATATAGGTCCATATATGTCACATATATAGTATATATGAGGTATATACGTGACATATATGTAACATATATGTTGACATATATGTGCCATATATGTCCCCATATATCCTTTTTTACATGGGTAATTTAGTGTTTCGGAATAAATTTACAAATGAAACATTAAAAAAAACCTAGTTTTAACAGTGTAATAAAAGATAACTAAAAACTTATCGTTTATCGAACTATTGAATGGGATCCAAGTTTTGGCCGTATTTTGAAGCGGGAATAACCGGCATCGTGACATGTAAAGGGCTCGGTCAGTTAATCGCTTTACCAAATTAACCAACACGCGCTTGAGTATTTTACATGAATTGGATTAGATAAATTTCTTTAACCGTGACAATTAAACGATTTACTCGTTCCAATACTAGATAAACGATTTATCTACCGCAACGGGGAATTTATTACAATTAAACTTCGCTCTCGGCAGAGACGCATTAAATCCTGGCGGAGATTTCAAAAAGGTCGCAATGAAAGATAATCGAACAAGAGTTGGCTCGTGCTCGTTTCAGCGCCGTCGACATTCATAAACAAATTCGAGCAGCAGTTCCAGCAAGAAAATGAGCGACGCTTTCCGCGCCCCGAAAATGTTAATTCGAAAATTCGCGCAAGTGGAGCGTAACTAAGAAAGCTCGCTGTTCAATGTGAAAGGGTTCACACGGCCGAGCTCACGGGTTAAGAGCTTTTTACTGTAGTGCAAACCTCGAGTGTGTCATTGAATTTGTATATGTCCTTGCTCGTAGTTTTTTTCGCAATCCCAGCAGCGACATTTTGTTAATGGAGACAATTACGCTTTTTTCACGCTGAAAATACATTTCGGAAATTACTGAACCGCGCTGCAGTTTTCCGAACAGTATTCTAATGTCGCCGTAACTTTTATCCCCGACATATAAATAATTTAGCAGAGCCGGGACCTCAACATCGAGCTAGCAACAAGTTCAAACAGATTTTCTTTTTGAGGCGAATTAAATTTTATGTTTAATGCATCCAATATGTATAATGCAATGGACCGTTTGCGACAATATTATCTGCATTTCATTCGTACTCGCTGAGACAGATGACCATAGCTGCCGCCATGACGAGGTACATACATTCTCCTCTTTATCACTGACACATTTCTGTAAAAGGATGTGACATTTATTCGCATGAGTATAACCTGCAGTGATATAAGTATATTATTATTCAGAACAGAAAATATAAATGCTTTATGGTTCTCGAAATATGCACATGCACAAGCTCCGCTGGATGTAGCCTCTTTATTCAAAATAAGACTTGTAATATTATTTCATCTCGAACTCTTTGTTTTAATTTTATATTTTTCGAGACTGCTTTTTCAGTTTACAAACCATATTACAATGTTTCGTGCTTTGTAATTTAACATATGTTTAGTGTCCAAATGTATACACTGCCAAAATGCAAGCTGACAAGGCGACCCTTAAAGCCTTTTTCAAGGGGGCATTCAGTGATGATTATCATGATTGGAACGTCGCTTGTCAGATCTAATTTAGTTTTTTCTACTGGAAACTGGTTTGTCACATCTCTTGTCCAAGAATCTGTGTCTTGCATTACTCACTGATTAGATCACATAGTTCGTTGAGAATAATGTAATTTTCCATTCAACTAAATAATTATGTGATCGACATCAAATATATACAACTCACGCTGGTTGAACATTTGGGATGAAGATAATGGTCACCAGTGTGATCTTTAACTCATTCAATCAGATTTCGAATCTACGTCACAATAGTGACGTAGATTCGTCTAATCATGGAAAGCTTATGTGTGCAGTCGCTAAGTACATGACATTTAATACAATGCTTTTCATTTGTTTCTGATTGGTCGATAGCTATCACGTGACACATATTACTACTACAACGAAAATCCTTACTCGTAGACGTTTCAAGATCTCTGTGACTGAAAGACTTAACGCATTCAACCAGATTTCGAATCCACGTCACAATTGTGGGGTTACCTGATCTAATCATGGAAAGCTTATGTGTGCAATCTCTAAGTAGATGGCATTCAATATAGTGCTTTTAATTTATTTCTGATTAGTCGACAGTTATCACGTGACGCATATTGCAACCAAAACCAAAATTCCCACGCAGACGCTTCAATATTTTTCTGGCTGAAAAACTTTACCTCTTTATTTATCCTTGAGACAATTGATAGTTCCTCTCACAGTGGATTCCATTTCAATGCGCTATCTGGTTTTAGATTTTGAATTATTTTAAGTATACGCTTTTGGAGTAATTTTTTAAATTATTTTCAAAAAACATGATAATTCTTGAATAAAAAATGATTAATGTTGTAATATAAAATGATTTCCTTTATACAAAAGTCAACTAGATTTTGTAAAAAACACAACAAAATTAAAGTTGACACTTAAAGCCGCTGTTTTTATAAGCCACGCCTTTATGTCAAATTCCAATAACTATATGAATCTACTTGCTGTGAGGGGAATCTGATTGTCTTAACCCGTGTATTACACACTAGTGCGAATTTGCACCAAAGACAAAGATATTAAAGCGCTGTTTATATGTGCTAGAAAAGGACACTAAAAAAGTGTGTAATACACGGGTTAAGGGGAATGGCAAGTGAAAAATGCTTTTTTCGATTTTTTTCAATGTATCCACTTAATGTTGTGTGTGGTGAGAGCTTTTAGACTACGCTTTTGAAATTTGGAAGAAAAACTAGAAAAAAATGTATTATATATTATTTATTTATAAAAATTTGTTAAAAATTTACGTTTTGCAAAATGCTTCTGGGCGCCCAATTTTTAATCAATTTTGTTCATACTACCGGCACTCTATCCACATTTTATAGGACTACAAATTGTAGTGACGAATTTTAGATAAACAGTATAAAAAAAATATGATAAACAATGTATGAGAAAACCTAAAAATGTCATAAAAACAGGGGTTTTCTTGTTAGTATTTCACTTTATTGTTCATAACTTAATAATAAATGAAAATAATTAAATTTTGTCGCTACAAATTATAGTCAATTGAATTTGGAACCAAGAACAAGAAAAAGCAATTCAATCCAATAAAAATCTCACTTGCCATTCCCCTTAATATATATATAATCTTTATTGAGTTTCGGCCTCTCTTGGCCAAGAAACATAACACCTTACATAAAATCACGGATACATATCATTACATCTCGATTGCTAAACAAAAATAAAACCATGTAATTCCGACAAACTAAATAAAACTAAAATGACGTTTAGAATACAAAATAAAGTAAACACAATTAAGTCTATAAAACACAGCTTGGTATAGATTCTTCACTTCTATCTATACTTCTGAATACACGGGTTAATAATTTACCTGGATTGTATAAAATCCAGGCGCACATAACAACAGCGAGCCAAAAGAATATAGAAATACAACAAATCATCGTCAACGTATGATGCTGTGTTTTAATCACGTGACACCAATGCCAGGTTAAAATCTCACCTACAGACGATTCGTGACTTTGTACAGATAATGTGTTAATAGTCTGTTTAACCTTAAAAAAGTATTGGCATACTTGAAGTTGGAGTGAATTCTTATATACACTGTAAATAGCACATCGTAAAATACTATTGATAATTTACTGATTTGGTGTAATTTTACTTAAATTAACCATCTAAAAATACATGAATCTATTAAATTCATTGATTATTTATTTTTAACCTTCCTTGGATCAACCTGGGTCACTTTTATTTAAAAAAGTTTGCTGATATTCTCTAAATTCTTAAGAATGAGTGTTTTGCAGCAATCAGCACTTATTTGCTTACTTTAATTACGTGATAAAATCGAAAGGCCTCGATCTATAAATGAATTGGGCCTCGACCAATATAATATTATTAAATTGACATAAATAAATAAATAATTTCAAAAATGGATAATAAATTAAAATGTGCACAATAGTAGCTATCGGGCGAGCCTAAAACGCATTTACTACACATTCCCTTACAGCTGCAACTTATTTGTCCATCTCGATTGCCTCTAATAAACCTTGGAGCAATCGAGGCCTATGCCGACAAAGCATTCCAACCTTTTGTCGCAAGGCTGTTGTCCTTTTCGGAAACGTCGAAAAGGAATGCGGTACCTGGAGAACTCACTTTCCCTTCGAGATCTCGCTTTTCTTGACCTTCCGGGAAAGATGAGAAAGCGTTGGGTGGGCGTTGATCATCACCCGCTAAACGGAGGTCCTTAAGGCCCACGCCTCCCTAATTTTCCACCACTTCGGAAAATACGCTTTCTATACCAATCAGAGAGCCTAAAATCCCACCTATTCCCAAAAAAAGAGCGTCTCGCCCGAACTAGCCGCATGCCTAATGTCTTGGAGTTCAGTCTTGTACAAGATTCTGAACGCCTTTCCAATTTTGGTGATCCTAGACTTGCGCTAGGATTCACATAGGTTCACGAACCGAGTTGAGCGTTTAGATAATATCACCTATAGGTGATATATAACCACGGATTCAAGTCCGATTAGGTCGAGGCCCGCGTATTAATATAATTTAGTTTTAACCGCGTTTAAATTATCCTAGTTCCTATATATGTTTTAGTGTATTTCACATATAAAAATAAGTGATGATGTATCTCCTTTGCAAGAATTAAAATTCAAAATAAACAATTAGTTTTAACTCACATCACAAGTGAATTATTACAAAACATTTTGGTGCCTCCTGTGAGGTCAATTCGCAGACTGGACAATGTGGAGAATATACGCGATTGACCATTCGATAAATGACTATAAGTGCTAATAAACGATTACGTGTGCTAACTAAATGACTCTAAGTGACAATAGATGACTCTAAGTGTTAACCAAGTAACTCTAAGTTATCTACATTCCAACAATCATTCATGATTATTCATCGGACAACAAGATTCAATCCAATGCCAAAACTTCTTGGGTGCCTATCAGGTTGCATATAATTGGTAAGCACATGATCCATTTTTGTGTCGAACATAACGGCTGTCTCTATATTTCGCTGGTAAAAAACTGATTAAAAACAGATCATTCGTATAAAAAGCATTATGGCCAACAACGAACATAAAATCAAATTGCTAACGCAAAAACGCGCTACATTGAAACAGCAAATAACAGCATTAAAAAATCTAGTTGAACAGAATCGCATTGAACTTCCCGCCTTAAAGTTACGATACAATCGGTTAACATCAACGTTTCACGCATTCGAGGAAATTAATGATGAATTGATTATATTAGAACCCGATGGTGAGCACGCGAGCAAAATAGAAGAAGTGCAGAACGATTATTATCAACTTGCCGGTAAAATCGAAGAAAAACTAGGAAACAAAGAAACAAATACCGCTCAGAATAATGCACGCACGACTAACGACGCGGTCGGTACCCCTTACGGATCCAACAATTCCGAAACCCAAACCGCAATCATAAGCAAGAACCTAGTGAAATTACCGCGAATTAACGCGCCGACTTTCGATGGAAAGTATGAAAATTGGATTTCATTCGAGAATGAATTTAAGACAATGATCGACGAAAGATCTGATTTATCGAACGTGCAAAAGCTTCAATATCTGAGATCGTCGCTCACGGGCGATGCCGCGAAAAAGGTTAAAATATTCGCCATTAACGACGCGAATTACTCTAAAGTCTGGGATTTATTGCGGACGTCTTATGAAGCTAAACGAATTCTAATCTCCCGTCATTTAGGCCTTATTCTCGATCTACCCATTCAAGAGAAAGAATCACACGACGGATTAACAAAACTTGCAGACGAAATGCAACAACACGTTGCATCCTTAGAAGCATTAAATATAAAACTAAGTACCGAAATGTTAATCAAAATATTAGAGAATAAATTACACAAAACGACCAGGGAAAAATGGGAAGAGGGTTTAGATCGCGACAAATATCCGTCTCTACAGTCACTATACGATTTCTTATATCGACACGCGGCGATTATTTCAATGCGCGAACGATTTGACTTGAAACGTCGAAGCTCGTCGCAACTTAGTCAACCGATGCAGACGCGACACAAATCATTTCACCCGAATAACACCTTTGTCATTAACGTCACAAACGACTGTCTCCTGTGCAAGAACGCTAAGCATCCTTTACACAAATGCGATAAATTCCTTAAAATGTCCGTGACCGAACGTGTCAACTTCGTGAAGCGACATAAGCTGTGTTATAATTGTATGCGATCCCATCTCGTCAACGAATGTAAATTCGCTGGAAGTTGCTGGGTATGTAGACGCAAACACAACACAATCTTGCACATGCATCGAATAAACACCGATTTTCAACAAAGATCGAATCCCGGAACCTTAGACCTCACAACTGAAAAGAATAGCGCTGATGCATGACTACCTCAAAGCGACCACTTATTACCGTGTCTAACTACGATTCGACAAAACTTACCTGCCCAATTGATAACTAGCGCGATCGTGTCAGTCGAAAACGCAAAGAAAGAACTTGTTAGGGCCAGCACCCTTTTAGACACCTGCTCAACCGCAAACTTCGTCACAGAAGCTCTTGCTAATCGCTTAGAATTACCCCGCCGAAAGTGCTCAATACCTGTTAGCGCCATTAATTCTATGAACACAATAGTTAGAAACACAGTAGACATAACGTTTCATTCATTACACAACCAATTTCAGAAAACCCTGACGTTTTATGTAATTCCGAAGATAGCAGACCAAATTCCGTGCGACATATTCCCCAGAGATCGTCTCAATATACCTTCGAACATCCCGTTAGCGGATCCGCGATTTCATCTTCCCGCTGCAGTAGACATGCTGATCGGTTCAGGAACAACACTTGCGATTTTTACTCTCGGAAGAATCAATTTGTCGAATGACGATAATGATTTAGTCGCACAAAAAACGCGTTTGGGATGGGTGATCGGCGGAAATTCAAATTCAGCAAACCGGGAAAGTCAAACCTGTAACGTTTTAAATCTAGAAAACGCTATAACAGGTTTTTGGGAAATCGAGGAAATTGCACACACGCGCCACCGTTCTCTTGAAGACGTCGAATGTGAGAAACAATTTCTTGAACACGTTAAACGCGATTCAACGGGAACTTACACCGTGAAGTTACCCTTTAAAACCAGCGCGGAACACCTCGGGGACTCTTACCAACACGCACTGAAACGCTTATCAGCGCTGGAACGAAAACTTAACTCTGATCACGAATTAAAGGAAGCATATACGCGGGTGATACAGGAATATATTACTTTAGGTCACATGTCTGAAGTTAGCGATGACAATCGTGACGGTTATTTCCTGCCACATCACGCGATACGGAAAGAAACGAGTGACACAACCAAAGTCCGAGTAGTCTTTGACGCATCGGCTAAAACAACTAGCGGTTTATCGCTTAATGATTTGTTGCTTTCAGGTCCTAAAATCCAAGACGATATTTTCGATCACGTGATACGTTTCAGGTTTCCAAATTATATTCTCAATGCTGACATCGAAAAGATGTATAGGCAAATTTGGCTAGACAAAGATCACCGAAAATATCAACGGTTACTTTGGCGAGTTGACGGTAAATTGAAAGTTTTTCAACTCAATACATTAAGTTTTGGCGTAACCTCTTCAGCCTACCTCGCAATCAGAACCCTTGAAAAACTGGCCGACGATGAATCGTCGCGTTTTCCAAAGGCAGCTCGGGCTGTGAAGAGCGATATTTACGTTGATGATCTTTTAACTGGCGCAAATACAATTGACAGCGCTATCGAACTAGGTCACGAAATTTCTAATATGCTTAAACGCGGCGGCTTTAACATTCGCCAATGGGCATCCAACGACAAGCGAATTTTATGCGGTCGCATAGACACAATCCTTTATTCTGTTAAATCCATCACACAAAACGCTAAATTAACGAAACGATTTATTCTATCGGAGATTGCAAAAATCTTCGATCCCTTAGGGTTGCTCGAGCCGGTAATTTTGTACGCAAAAAATCTCATGCAACTCATCTGGAAGGAGAAATTAGATTGGGATGAGACAGTAACTCCGATCGTATACACAAAATGGACTAATTTCGTCAAACAATTACCACTTCTTAACGGACTGTCTTTTAATCGGAAATTGCCGACTAAAAAGCAGACCGATTTACAAATTCACGGTTTTTGCGATGCGAGCGAGGTAGCATATGGCGCGTGCATCTACGTACGTTCGGTGAACGTTGAGGGTCAAGTCGTAAACGGGATTCTTTGTGCTAAATCACGTGTCTCTCCAGTAAAGACGGTGACAATTCCCAGATTAGAGTTATGCGGTGCCTTATTATTATCAAAACTACCGTTCAGTCATCACCGCGCTTGATTTCACTGCTCATAAAACTTATTTCTGGTCAGATTCAACTATTGTTTTACAATGGTTGAATAAATCCCCTCATTTATTAAAGGTCTTTGTGGCAAATCGTGTCAAAGAAATCCAAGACACAACAGATGTACGGGACTGGCGTTATGTGCCGTCCGAGGACAATCCGGCAGACGCTTTGTCTCGGGGACAGCTACCTGGTGCCTTCATTGAAAACCAATTATGGCGTGAAGGCCCAAAGTGGCTCCTTAATGATGAGGAACATTGGCCCAGGTTAAACTTAAACGTTACCAATGATGTACCAGAATTAAAGAAAATAGACTGTTTGGTTTTAAACATTGACGATCAAGACTTTTTTGTGCGATATTCATATGGCAAACTCATCCGGATAACGGCTTATTGTTTGAAATTTCTTAATAGAAAACTTGGCCCACTTACCGTAGACGAAATTCGGGATGCAGAAACACGATTAATTAAAATCATGCAGGGCATATATTTGAATTCCGAGTTAAAAATGGTCCGCGAGAATAAACTCTCAAAAAATGGTAAATTACCGCGACTTTGTCCATTCATTGATGGAAACAACGTTCTACGTGTCGGAGGCAGATTAAAAAACGCAAATATTGCACTCGACCAAAAGCATCCCATCTTGTTACCAACGCGTAATTTTTTCACGGATAAAATCATTCGAGAAATCCATGAGAATAACCATCACGCAGGCATACAAACCACGCTCTGTTTACTTCGTCAAAAATTTTGGGTTTGCGACGGACGTAACCAAGTAAGAAAAGTGATAAATGACTGTGTAAAATGTTTTCGATTTAACGCAAAACCAATCGAATATAAAATGGGAGATTTACCACGCGCTCGTGTACGTCCGAGCCGGGCATTCCAACACGTTGGAATTGACTTTTGCGGACCGTTTTTCATTAAAGAACGAAAATTTAGAAATCGGTCGAAAATCAAGACCTATGTCTGTGTTTTCATATGCATGAGCATGAAAGCTGTGCATTTGGAGGTCGTTTCAGACCTCACCACTGAAGGTTTCCTCGGAGCCTTGCGGAGGTTCGTTGCCAGGCGAGGTTTGCCCACACACGTGTATTCGGACAATGGGACAAACTTCGTCGGAGCAAATAATAAGTTATTAGAACTGTACGCATTATTTAACTCCGAATCTTACCGGGATAAAGTTAATCAATTCGCGTTATCAAAAAATATCACGTGGCATTTTAACCCTCCCCTCGCTCCACATTTTGGTGGACTTTGGGAATCAACGGTCAAAATCTTTAAACACCATTTTAAACGCGTGATAGGGGAACAATTGTTCACGTTTGAGGAATTGAACACCTTTACCGTTGAAGTCGAGGCGATTTTGAACTCTAGGCCGCTTACAACTATGTCATCCGACCCGAATGATCTGTTTGTGTTGACCCCAGCACATTACTTAATCGGCGAATCATTGATGACATTGCCAGAAACAGATTTGTCAGATGTTCCAAGCAATCGACTCTCTAGTTGGCAGCACATATGCAAGGTGCGCCAAGATTTCTGGAGTCGCTGGCGCCTGGAATATCTGAATGAATTGCAGGTTCGCACAAAATGGGTAAATAATGATGAAAGTGTAAAGGTAGGCATAGGCTCCATGGTATTAATAAAGGACAAAAACATTCCTTGTTTGCAATGGCCTCTAGGTCGTATAACTGAAGTGCACCCAGGAGACGATGGTATTGTTCGAACTGTAACAATAAAAACAGCTAATGGACAACTCAAGCGTTCAACAAAATCATTATGTATACTGCCGAATAATGAGTCGTGAGATGATCAAAAGGACCAAGTTACCTTAATCTCATGAAAATCGAATAGCTTTTAATTATAATATAATAACAATAAGTAATAATAATACGCCTAATAATGTGTTTATTAATATAGTATTCACTGAATAGCAATAAATATTTTTATAATCATTACTATTCGTCGACCTTAAAATGTTTTTCTGTATAGGTTAAGAATAAGAATCATGATCCCGATCGGATTCTTCAGTTTTCTGTAGTTATAAAATTATTAGCATTAATTAGTTATTATTGATAGGTACCCTCTCAAAAGGGGGGAGTATGTTTTGCAGCAATCAGCACTTATTTGCTTACTTTAATTACGTGATAAAATCGAAAGGCCTCGATCTATAAATGAATTGGGCCTCGACCAATATAATATTATTAAATTGACATAAATAAATAAATAATTTCAAAAATGGATAATAAATTAAAATGTGCACAATAGTGGCTATCGGGCGAGCTTAAAACGCATTTACTACGCGTTCCCTTACAGCTGGAACTTATTTGTCCATTTCGATTGCCTCTAATAGACCTTGGAGCAATCGAGGCCTATGCCGACAAAGCATTCCAACCTTTTGTCGCAAGGCTGTTGTCCTTTTCGGAAACGTCGAAAAGGAATGCGGTACCTGGAGAACTCACTTTCCCTTCGAGATCTCGCTTTTCTTGACCTTCCGGGAAAGATGAGAAAGCGTTGGGTGGGCGTTGATCATCGCCCGCTAAACGGAGGTCCTTAAGGCCCACGCCTCCCTAATTTTCCACCACTTCGGAAAATACGCTTTCTATACCAATCAGAGAGCCTAAAATCCCACCTATTCCCAAAAAAAGAGCGTCTCGCCCGAACTAGCCGCATGCCTAATGTCTTGGAGTTCAGTCTTGTACAAGATTCTGAACGCCTTTCCAATTTTGGTGATCCTAGACTTGCGCTAGGTTTCACATAGGTTCACGAACCGAGTTGAGCGTTTAGATAATATCACCTATAGGTGATATATAACCACGGATTCAAGTCCGATTAGGTCGAGGCCCGCGTATTAATATAATTTAGTTTTAACCGCGTTTAAATTATCCTAGTTCCTATATATGTTTTAGTGTATTTCACATATAAAAATAAGTGATGATGTATCTCCTTTGCAAGAATTAAAATTCAAAATAAACAATTAGTTTTAACTCACATCACAAGTGAATTATTACAAAACATTTTGGTGCCTCCTGTGAGGTCAATTCGCAGACTGGACAATGTGGAGAATATACGCGATTGACCATTCGATAAATGACTATAAGTGCTAATAAACGATTACGTGTGCTAACTAAATGACTCTAAGTGACAATAGATGACTCTAAGTGTTAACCAAGTAACTCTAAGTTATCTACATTCCAACAATCATTCATGATTATTCATCGGACAACAAGATTCAATCCAATGCCAAAACTTCTTGGGTGCCTATCAGGTTGCATATAATTGGTAAGCACATGATCCATTTTTGTGTCGAACATAACGGCTGTCTCTATATTTCGCTGGTAAAAAACTGATTAAAAACAGATCATTCGTATAAAAAGCATTATGGCCAACAACGAACATAAAATCAAATTGCTAACGCAAAAACGCGCTACATTGAAACAGCAAATAACAGCATTAAAAAATCTAGTTGAACAGAATCGCATTGAACTTCCCGCCTTAAAGTTACGATACAATCGGTTAACATCAACGTTTCACGCATTCGAGGAAATTAATGATGAATTGATTATATTAGAACCCGATGGTGAGCACGCGAGCAAAATAGAAGAAGTGCAGAACGATTATTATCAACTTGCCGGTAAAATCGAAGAAAAACTAGGAAACAAAGAAACAAATACCGCTCAGAATAATGCACGCACGACTAACGACGCGGTCGGTACCCCTTACGGATCCAACAATTCCGAAACCCAAACCGCAATCATAAGCAAGAACCTAGTGAAATTACCGCGAATTAACGCGCCGACTTTCGATGGAAAGTATGAAAATTGGATTTCATTCGAGAATGAATTTAAGACAATGATCGACGAAAGATCTGATTTATCGAACGTGCAAAAGCTTCAATATCTGAGATCGTCGCTCACGGGCGATGCCGCGAAAAAGGTTAAAATATTCGCCATTAACGACGCGAATTACTCTAAAGTCTGGGATTTATTGCGGACGTCTTATGAAGCTAAACGAATTCTAATCTCCCGTCATTTAGGCCTTATTCTCGATCTACCCATTCAAGAGAAAGAATCACACGACGGATTAACAAAACTTGCAGACGAAATGCAACAACACGTTGCATCCTTAGAAGCATTAAATATAAAACTAAGTACCGAAATGTTAATCAAAATATTAGAGAATAAATTACACAAAACGACCAGGGAAAAATGGGAAGAGGGTTTAGATCGCGACAAATATCCGTCTCTACAGTCACTATACGATTTCTTATATCGACACGCGGCGATTATTTCAATGCGCGAACGATTTGACTTGAAACGTCGAAGCTCGTCGCAACTTAGTCAACCGATGCAGACGCGACACAAATCATTTCACCCGAATAACACCTTTGTCATTAACGTCACAAACGACTGTCTCCTGTGCAAGAACGCTAAGCATCCTTTACACAAATGCGATAAATTCCTTAAAATGTCCGTGACCGAACGTGTCAACTTCGTGAAGCGACATAAGCTGTGTTATAATTGTATGCGATCCCATCTCGTCAACGAATGTAAATTCGCTGGAAGTTGCTGGGTATGTAGACGCAAACACAACACAATCTTGCACATGCATCGAATAAACACCGATTTTCAACAAAGATCGAATCCCGGAACCTTAGACCTCACAACTGAAAAGAATAGCGCTGATGCATGACTACCTCAAAGCGACCACTTATTACCGTGTCTAACTACGATTCGACAAAACTTACCTGCCCAATTGATAACTAGCGCGATCGTGTCAGTCGAAAACGCAAAGAAAGAACTTGTTAGGGCCAGCACCCTTTTAGACACCTGCTCAACCGCAAACTTCGTCACAGAAGCTCTTGCTAATCGCTTAGAATTACCCCGCCGAAAGTGCTCAATACCTGTTAGCGCCATTAATTCTATGAACACAATAGTTAGAAACACAGTAGACATAACGTTTCATTCATTACACAACCAATTTCAGAAAACCCTGACGTTTTATGTAATTCCGAAGATAGCAGACCAAATTCCGTGCGACATATTCCCCAGAGATCGTCTCAATATACCTTCGAACATCCCGTTAGCGGATCCGCGATTTCATCTTCCCGCTGCAGTAGACATGCTGATCGGTTCAGGAACAACACTTGCGATTTTTACTCTCGGAAGAATCAATTTGTCGAATGACGATAATGATTTAGTCGCACAAAAAACGCGTTTGGGATGGGTGATCGGCGGAAATTCAAATTCAGCAAACCGGGAAAGTCAAACCTGTAACGTTTTAAATCTAGAAAACGCTATAACAGGTTTTTGGGAAATCGAGGAAATTGCACACACGCGCCACCGTTCTCTTGAAGACGTCGAATGTGAGAAACAATTTCTTGAACACGTTAAACGCGATTCAACGGGAACTTACACCGTGAAGTTACCCTTTAAAACCAGCGCGGAACACCTCGGGGACTCTTACCAACACGCACTGAAACGCTT
Source organism: Cremastobaeus sp. ZL-2020 (assembly GCA_022817545.1). Taxonomy (NCBI): domain Eukaryota; kingdom Metazoa; phylum Arthropoda; class Insecta; order Hymenoptera; family Scelionidae; genus Cremastobaeus; species Cremastobaeus sp. ZL-2020. The sequence continues at coordinate 2,921 of JABFPD010000062.1, read as the reverse complement.
ATCAGCGCTGGAACGAAAACTTAACTCTGATCACGAATTAAAGGAAGCATATACGCGGGTGATACAGGAATATATTACTTTAGGTCACATGTCTGAAGTTAGCGATGACAATCGTGACGGTTATTTCCTGCCACATCACGCGATACGGAAAGAAACGAGTGACACAACCAAAGTCCGAGTAGTCTTTGACGCATCGGCTAAAACAACTAGCGGTTTATCGCTTAATGATTTGTTGCTTTCAGGTCCTAAAATCCAAGACGATATTTTCGATCACGTGATACGTTTCAGGTTTCCAAATTATATTCTCAATGCTGACATCGAAAAGATGTATAGGCAAATTTGGCTAGACAAAGATCACCGAAAATATCAACGGTTACTTTGGCGAGTTGACGGTAAATTGAAAGTTTTTCAACTCAATACATTAAGTTTTGGCGTAACCTCTTCAGCCTACCTCGCAATCAGAACCCTTGAAAAACTGGCCGACGATGAATCGTCGCGTTTTCCAAAGGCAGCTCGGGCTGTGAAGAGCGATATTTACGTTGATGATCTTTTAACTGGCGCAAATACAATTGACAGCGCTATCGAACTAGGTCACGAAATTTCTAATATGCTTAAACGCGGCGGCTTTAACATTCGCCAATGGGCATCCAACGACAAGCGAATTTTATGCGGTCGCATAGACACAATCCTTTATTCTGTTAAATCCATCACACAAAACGCTAAATTAACGAAACGATTTATTCTATCGGAGATTGCAAAAATCTTCGATCCCTTAGGGTTGCTCGAGCCGGTAATTTTGTACGCAAAAAATCTCATGCAACTCATCTGGAAGGAGAAATTAGATTGGGATGAGACAGTAACTCCGATCGTATACACAAAATGGACTAATTTCGTCAAACAATTACCACTTCTTAACGGACTGTCTTTTAATCGGAAATTGCCGACTAAAAAGCAGACCGATTTACAAATTCACGGTTTTTGCGATGCGAGCGAGGTAGCATATGGCGCGTGCATCTACGTACGTTCGGTGAACGTTGAGGGTCAAGTCGTAAACGGGATTCTTTGTGCTAAATCACGTGTCTCTCCAGTAAAGACAGTGACAATTCCCAGATTAGAGTTATGCGGTGCCTTATTATTATCAAAACTACCGTTCAGTCATCACCGCGCTTGATTTCACTGCTCATAAAACTTATTTCTGGTCAGATTCAACTATTGTTTTACAATGGTTGAATAAATCCCCTCATTTATTAAAGGTCTTTGTAGCAAATCGTGTCAAAGAAATCCAGGACACAACCGATTTACGGGACTGGCGTTATGTGCCGTCCGGGGACAATCCGGCCGACGCTTTGTCTCGTGGACAGCTACCTGGTGCCTTCATTGAAAACCAATTATGGCGTGAAGGACCAAAGTGGCTACTTAATGATGAGCAACAGTGGCCCAGGCTAAATTTAAATATTACAAACGATATAACAGAATTAAAAAAAGTAAACTGTCTGGTCTTAAACATTGATGATCAAGACTTCTTTGCGCGATATCCATATGGGAAACTCATCCGAATAACGGCTTATTGTTTGAAATTTCTGAATAGAAAACTCGGCCCACTTACCGTAGAAGAAATTCGGCATGCGGAAACGCGATTAATTAAGATCATACAGGGCATATATCTGAGTTCCGAGTTACAAATGGTCCGCGAAAATAAATTATCAAAAAAGGGTAAATTACCGCGACTTTGTCCATTCATTGATGATAACAATGTTCTACGTGTCGGGGGCAGATTAAAAAATGCAAATATTACCCTCGACCAAAAGCACCCCATCTTGTTACCGACGCGTAACTTTTTCACGGACAAAATCATTCGAGAAATTCACGAGACTAATCATCACGCTGGCATACAAACCACGCTTTGTTTACTTCGTCAAAAATTCTGGGTTTTCGACGGGCGTAATCAGGTCAGAAAAGTGGTAAATGACTGCGGAAAATGCTTTCGATTCAATACAAAACCAATCGATTACAAGATGGGCGATTTACCACGCGCTCGTGTACGTCCGAGTAGGGCATTCCAACACGTTGGAATTGACTTTTGCGGGCCACTTTTTATTAAAGAACGAAAATTTAGGAATCGTTCGAAAATTAAGACTTATGTCTGTGTTTTCATATGCATGAGCACTAAAGCTGTGCATTTGGAGGTTGTCTCAGACCTCACCACTGAAGATTTCATCGGAGCCTTGTGAAGGTTCGTTTCCAGACGAGGTTTACCTACACTCTGTAACGTTATTTTCTTGTAGTTACTCTACGCCACTGTATTATATGCTTAATCTCAAATAAACTCCCTTTAATTAATAAAAGCTCAAAACTAATTATTTCATAATCATTTACTCCATTAATCAATTAATACGCAGGATCGCCACCTTGCCAAGCAAGGATCCAAAATTTACATGAAAATCTAAATAAAAATACAGCAAAAATACAATATCAATAATTTATAACAAAATAATACAGTGAAGCGGAAAATTAGGGCCCTGGCAATTAGATATAATATAAACAACGGACTGACTTTACACTTGTTTCAAAACTTTGTTCCAGGCAAGGATCCTTATTAGTCTAAATAAATAGGTTATAAACAACACAAATAAGACACATAAAATCAATTCCAGACAATTACTATGTATTCAAATAAGCACAAAATTATTTCATTAACATAATCCAAGACTCAAAGTTATATAAAACAAATCTGATAATAAACAAATTCCATAATGCTTCACAAATCATTATCCAAATGAATTTTCATATCCTAATAGCTAATAATTAAGTGACAAAATAATACAAACATGAGCCAACCAACAATTAACCTATAATTTCCAGAAAATACGCACAAGACTAATCAAATAAAATAGATTTACAGAACATTACTTCAATATTAT
>JABFPD010000061.1:0-17173 GCA_022817545.1 Cremastobaeus sp. ZL-2020 | reverse complement strand
ACACAACATGGAAGTTTAGTTAATAATAAAAGATTGGATCGCCTTTTATTAAAGATTAAAGATAACTTATTAATTAGATTTTACAATTATTTTGAAGTATATAAAAAGGAACTGTCCTTGAATTTAGAAATTACAAGTGAATTTACAGGAATATTAGTTTCTTACGTCGATTTTATGAAACTAGATACCTTACGCGCTGCGCGCGTCACTATTGTTTAGAATTATAATTACTTTATAAATAAATAGGAATATTTATTTACAGATTATTAACTACAAATCTACAGTGCCATATTAACTACAAATCTTCGTGCGATATAATCTAGCACTGTCAAAGTTCGTGCGCTTACGCCAAAGTTGCGTTGTCGCCTGTTATTTCAGGTGCTCATTTAGACAGCTCTGATTTTCTTAGTGCAAACTTCTCTCCGTGTATATAATAACTCTCATGCAAAACAATTCATTTTGTCAATTGTGTTCAACTATGTTGGATTCGCCAATTTAAATTTCAAAAATTTGTTCTTAGATTCGTTATCCACGTCACAAAATATCGTTATGTACCAAGTTTCACGTGAAATAGGAAATTTTTTCATTTTTGATCAGCCATATTGGATCCGCTATTTTGAATCTTGAAAAACTCAAAATCAAATTTATCATCAGCGACCCAGAATATTCACATATACCAAGTGTTTCACTAAATAATTTATTTTATCAATTTTATTGATAAAATAATTTTCAAAATGGATCCACCATTTTGGAATTTAAAAATCTGATTTCAGATTCGTAAACAACGACCCAAAAACCTCTATGTATACATTTTTAATAATAAATAGAAAATTACAAAAAAGTGTCAAATGGTTAATAACTAGCTATTAATAGCTAGTCATTGATTATTTAATTTGTCACAATTAAATAATCGAGATTAATATCATCTCGATTTTTTCTCGCAGACAACACACAAAGTGATCAGACGATCAAATACCAATACAAACTTAAAAGAACAAACTTCTCAATTGAGTAATTTCTAACATAGCTCCTGATTTGATTTCAAAACAGCCGAGAACTTGAAAGCAAATCAGGAATCCGGGAAGATCAGATCCAGGCCACCTCGATTTTCTCTTTAAAAGAGATAAGAATCTCCTTGCATTAAAAGAAGACAGTTGCATATTCCTATTCTTATTCAGCATCACTGATCTCCTATTGAGATCACTGGTAATACATACTGGCCACTCTGGTAGGGACATTAACTTTTTCTGGAAAGTTTAATCGAATAAAGTTTTATTCTATACAGCAAAATTCACAATACTGGCGGTGTATTATTTAACAACATCAAATAAATTAATTTCATGAAAGAATTGGTGATTTCTTATTTGAGAAATCCGGAGAAATCATATTGGAAATTGTACACCGAACGGCGATGAATCGTGCAATCTCTAGATAGGGTAAAAAATGACAGAACATAGGTTATAATACAAGTGAGAATGAGATAGTGCGTCCTGGGGATTACACAACACATCGCCTTTGGGAGTACACACAACAGCTGTGAATCGCCTCAAACCTAAATAGGGTAAAAGATGACAAATAATTGGTTACAAAATGAGAGAGAATGGGACACAGCGTCCAAGCGATTGCACGATTCATCGCTTTTGGAAGTACATACTACACTTTTGACACCAGTGAATATAAGTCAAGATTTTAAAACTTACCACTCTGTATTATCATCTTTACATCATTATAAAAACATTATAAGAACATCATTAGTAAAATGAGTTTCCCCATTTCCCATTAGTTGGCCTGTTTTGGAATATTTCGTCTCCTCTGCTTTAATCAATCCACTTTTTTTGCGTCCTTTACTTGTATTCTTATTTTTCCCACTTTTGTATTGTATTTTTTATTAGATATTCCTTTAATACAATACTTATTAGTATTTTCAGTTCTGCTTATTGGTTAGTTTATTCCGTTGCTATGTCGACAGCAGCTGGAAAAATTTAAATTAAAAGTTGAAAACATTCCTGTTCTAATTTTGTTTAGAAAATGTTTTCGAAATTCAAAATATTATTTTCATTTTACGAAAACGAAATTGCAATTTATAAGCAGTTATGCATGAGTATTGGGATCTGTATTTTAGACACATAAACTAACTGAAAGTGAAACAAATATTTCTAGTATATGCAAAAGCAATGCTGAGAATCTGGAAAAGGTGTGCAAATTGATCGAGTAAATTTTAAATATAGAATCAAATTTTACAAACAAACAATACAAATACATTTTTCATAAAATAAATAACCACTCTAAAAAGATGTGAAATCATTGAAGGAGATAGGACAAAAAAAATTATGAACGTTTTTCTAACAAACCTACTGAAATTAACGAATAAACGCCAACCTTGATTCAAATTTTCAAATAATAATTCCAGTTGCAAAATTTCGAAGAAACGCTTGAAAGGAATTGACAACTATGTTTGAAAATAATTACACGATTAAAAAAAATAAAATTAAGAGACAAGTTAGGAATGATGAGTTTCATTTAATTGATATTATGCTTACATCTTATCCTAGGAAGAAAATGCCTAGGAAAACACTACTCGATCAATTTGATCACCTTTTTCAGATTCTCAACGTTGCTTCTGTATATACTAGAAATATTTGTTTCACTTTCAGTTAGGTTATGTATGTAAAATACAGATCCCAATGCTCATGTATAAATTACAATTTTGTTTACTTCACAGTAGAAATGTACAGCAATAAACGATTATAACAAATATTAAAAAATGTCCGAAGATTCCATATTTAAATACACGTAACATCGAACTCAAAATGAAAGCCAATTTGTTTAAAATCTGACGAATTGTGGAAACGTTTGTGTAAAAAGTCTCCGGCATAATGCATCTTATAAAGCCAGAAGTGAAATATGAACTTTAATCATTCAACTGGAAACATCTCCGACTACAATCAATAAATACATGTAGAAAGTTATAATTTGGCAAATAAAAATGGAACGTTTTCACCAAATCAGAGAAATAATAGGTTTATTGGTATTAATATTTTCAATAGAGTTAATTCTCCTTGTTTCCAGGCTGCAATTTTCTTAGAAGTGTATTTTCCAGAAGTAACCTGCGATAAAAAAAGTACCTGTTTTAAAGACTCTCTATAAGATCTGTACGACCGCGAGACTTCCTGCATCAAACAAATATAATCTTGTCTTTCATCTCAGCATCTTCAGAGTAATCTCGTTCAAGCGACGTCACGCATCGTAGTGAAATCGAAATCGGGAGAATGGCTATTTTTGCAGTAGCGCCTCTCAAATCCTGTTTCATTAGCAATGGTGGCAGCTGCTTCAAGTAACTAAGCGTGTGCTCCAAAGCCAGATGCGTCATGGAACGGATTTGCGAATCTGCGAGTGAATTATTTTCAGCCACCCGTTCATCAGTGACTATAACCAGAAGTTGGTACCAAGATTCCAGGTTCATTTCGTACAATGGTTTTTTGTTCACGATGTCGCTGTCAATGACTCCTGGAGTTGTTTCAGGGACGCTGATTTGTTCGCTCTTGGATGGGATGCCACTCAAAACATAGGACACCAAGTTTTCCCGAAGGCGGTTTTCTGGGTCCAGGAGCTTTTTCAAGTTAACTTCAAAACCCGACTCCTCTATTTGAGTAGTCTTGAACAGCTCCAACGTGACGATGTCGAGCAGCTGACAGTAACCTCGGACGTTGCGCTCGAGTTTTCTGAGAACGGGTGCGAGCAGGTTGGTCCAGAACTCTGTGCGTTTGCGGAAACAGCCGACGAGAATTTCGTTCCGAAGATACCACATTGCTCGCAGCAGACTCGTCGTGCTGTCGTACAATCTGTCGAAAATGATGTTCTTCTCTTTCTGGGTGCGTTTCAAGTAGAGGTCGAGGAATCCCGTGCAGCCTTCCATGAAAAAATCGTCGTCTGGGCGCGGGCAGGTGCGATTGCGCTCTGCTTGGTGCATAATACTGTACAGAGCCTTGGTCAAGCCCGGCTGTTTGTCCAGACATATCGTCACCAGCTCGTGGATCGAGACTTTCGGGAGCGTACATCAGGGACATGAGTCCAGAAGCGAAGGTTTCTCGGATCGAAGTGTGCTAACTGTACACTTCTCGTGATCTGAAAAGTAAAGCAGTGTATGACAATAAATTCCGCCAAAGATGTTTTTTCCGCTCTTACGATTATGAGCAGGGATGCTCATAATCGATTACTTTTAAGAATGATTATAGAACACGGAAAAAACGAAACTTCAATGACTGCTCTACAAAAAAAACTCGATTGTGTATCGTTAACTGATTATTTTACGTTGATCAACAATTTCAGTTGACCAATTGTTCATTTTCAGTACATCAATGACTGGTCAACTGAAATTTTTGACCAAAGTGAAGTGTTCAGTCAATGATGCGCAATCGAAATATTTATTATTATATTATTCATTAATGAACTACTTATTGGTCACTGACGTTTCGTCTTTTCATGTAGTATTAATGATATTGTTATGATCAGTATTTATGAAAGGCTTCATTACTGATTAAAAAAATCGCCAGTAATCTCAATGACCTGATGAAAAATTGTAAACGAAATCAGTTATAATAAAGAGTTGATTACTGAAAAAAAATATAAAATCATGATTGAGTCATTACTGATTGAAAAAGAATTTTCTATGTATCATTATATCTCTCCATTTTAAAATGTACATTATCTTCACAGTAAAATAACTTGAGTTGATCGTATCTGCTTCTGTGGAAAAAGTAGCTTCTGATCAACATTGTGGAAAATTTTGTTCCTGCAAAATTCAATTCTTTCAACCTTCCTTTACATATAGCCACAAAGAAAGTTTAAAACTTGAGTATTTTTTATGTCGGTGCAATGCAATAAAACTTTAAACTGTAATATTTCGAAACTTTATTTTGCTCATTTTCTAAACTCCTGGGTGATATTTTGAGAAAAGTTCTCAATCAATTTTGATGGCACTTCATTCTTTCTGACTCACAAACATCATTCTGAAAGTTTAGTAATACAATTTTTAAAAAAATGTTTCCGTTCCAAAGTTATAACAATTTAAAGAAAAAAAAGTGTCCCTTTGTGACTCGTTTTTTGACATTTCAACTTCAAAAATACATAACTTTTGTTTCTGTTATTTTGTAGAAACAAGAAATAAAAAATTATTGTAGAAACTTAGCGCAGAAGAAACTGGCGTAGTAACGAAACATAAAAAAATTGTTTTACAGAATCCTGCAGAAAGGTATGGAGATTAAAGTCTAAACAAGATTTTATCAAGATAATAAAAATTGATTTCAGAATTTCACCCCAAAATGGCCCTTTTTTGACCTTTTATGAGTACATCAATGAATATAATTGTACTTTGGGGTATTTCAACACCAACATGAAGAAAATACGGAGACTGCGAGCAATGATTTTGCCAATTTGTTGACAATTTCGAAGGACAGCTCGGTTGGCATGACCAAGCTGGCTGAAATTTCGACCTCCGTTGAAAGCAACGCTTCAAGGAGAGCAAAGCCCCCCAGCAACCTGCTCTGGTAGAGCAGTCTGAACGTCGACAAGATTGGCTATCCCTCCACTTACCAAGTTAAATAGTCGCTCAATTTTATGGTGGAAAGCATCCAAGTAATTGGACTCGGTATTCCACATGACGATGTCGCATTCGTCTCTCAAGGAACTGTGTTCTCGCAGTACCTCGATTTTCATGAAATCACTTTCTCCAGGTGCAGAGAAGTTGCTTCTATGCAACAGACCGTCAGGCTCGTAAGGTCCGCATGAAGTGTGTGAGTTTAACTGGTGACGAGACACTTCTAATGTCACCGTTGCTAAATTATCCAACTCGGTCATTACCTGCAACAAGAAATTAAGTTCAAGTGACTTCTCAACGTGACTAGATTGTAGGTAATCTTGCAGAAAGTCAACTCACCGGCTTAGCGTTGGCGGTTTTTTTTTATCCTTTATAAAGTTAGCAGCCAAGTCAGCTGCTATTTTCGTCGAGGGGTCAAATTTGTATGGAAACCACTAAATAGTGTACTTGCAGAAGCTCCATAAGCCACTTTCCTTCTCCAACTAAAACCGCTCCGCATATTGCGATTATTTTAAAGTCACGGACATGAGCTCAAGGAGACCGGTGAACATGTCCAACGTGCCTTCGTCGACATAGGCAGCCAGCAACACCAGCGAGTTGTAAACTGTGGTGTGCACAGTTGCTGCATACTCTGTGTCTTCTTTGATCATCTCAGATTCCATCAGATCTCTCAGGTAGTAAAAGACATCCAAGCCAGGAGCAAGGCCCCAAAGCCTTCTCCTGGTAAAGTCAGTCTCTCCATGAAGTAAAAGTTCCAGATGTCTTGCATCAACGTATTGACTGTGGTCGAATCCAGGATTTGCGATGCAAATGTTTTTGGGCAATTGTGGTATTCGTATTGTACGTAGTTGGCAACCAGATCCCATGTCACACTTGCATCCAGGTTCTGAAACCAACAACTGTTTACATTTCAGTGATTAAAACAGTGATTAAACTGCAGTGATTAAAACATAATCGTAATTGTAACTTAAAACAGGTTGAATCCACTGATATGGGATTTTGGGTGAAAACATATATAATAGTGGATCATAAGGCCACTTACGCAATTCTGTTAATAGCTAGATTCACGGCCGATAACGTCACAAGATAGCTACAGGGAAAAGACACGTGGCCAATGAAAAATTTTGCGATAAATAAATTTTGAGAATAGAACATAATCTGGAATTCTTGTACAAACTTAGCACTTTTTCATGTGTTATTCTTTGATTATCGTTAAGACCAATTATTGGACACAAATAGTATATGTAATTACACAGACAAATACACGACAGCATCATCAATTACAGATCATGGTTACAACGAAGCCGGCAGAGCTGATAATATTGGAAAATTTTTATATGTAAGCAGCCTAGTTATCATTCCGTATATTCCTCAGCACTTACACATAACAGTTTCTAATCTTCTACAATAAACATTTTGCAATACTGACCTAATCACATTATCGTTCGGTGTCCTGTATCGATTCTGTACCAATGTTTTGTTACCATCCGCTGAAAGAAGATAAACGTCCATACTTAGTTCAATAAATTTTACAACATAAGCAGCGAAGAATTAATTTGGTTTAATTTAATAGTGACTGAATTAGATTGTAGTTCATGAAAGATATCGTACTGACGCACATCAAAGTTGCCACGACAATAATCAATGTGCTATCAATTGCACTGTTTGCCACTTTTCAGCTTTATCAAATAATTTAATTACAGCGAATTTACCTCTGACAGGTCTGTGTGCACGACCAGCTTCCTGGAAAGCGAAATGTGCTCGAAAGAAAGCTCGCAAAATGGCCCATCGGAAGACTGCTACTGGATCAGCCCCAACCAATTCACATACAAAAGCCAAAGAAGAATTCTTCAGCACACCAACAACTCCATCGGGTCGTAGTAAATCCAAATTCTTCTCGCGCATGTTCGCGGCCTGATACTTGACAGCCCCGGCATAATGTCTTACAACAAACGCGGCTTCTCGACGTTGTGGAGCCTCATAGAAGCGATTCTCCTTATGAACACTGTTGAACTTTTGCAATAATGTCTCGTTTGTAGCACCGGGAAAACTATAAAAGAATTTTCTTTGATTTGATTTATTCGTCATTAGTGTGATGTGTCTGTGGTACTGTAGGTTGTACACCGTGAAATGTTGATGTTAAAACATATCATTTTACACAAAGTGTTAACTCCGGAGTAATTCACATTGGCGGACAGTTACCCATAAACTGAATTTTCTATTTGAAAAAAAAACGATTGAAAAATACTGTTTTGTGTGTAAAATGTACACTTGGTAGTGTAAATTGTTGTCTAACAACAATCTTTTGACAGTGTATGTATTTGTTTTTTGTTGTATTTTTGTTTTGCAACTAATGCATACTTACTTGCACTGATCATCCAGAAGACACAATAAACCGTTCGGTTTACCCTCAATTAGAAGAAGACACCCAGAATTGTCGCTGTAAGCAATGTCGGTCCATCTAATCCCCTGCTTTCTATACTCCAATTGTTCATATTGAAATACGTGCTGGTTGAAGTAATGCTGTAATTGTTCGTTGGCGTAGTTTATGCATAATTGTTCGAAGCTTTTGCATGTTTTAAAATCCTCGAAGCCGAAAATATCAAGAACACCTATGCTGTTTCCTTGATGGTCACGGACGTTATCTTTCTTCGATAACAATGCATGGTTCACCTTTAAGAAGATTCAATTCAGTTAGAAGAGGAGTAATTTATGTAATTACACTTGGACTTGCTATTGAATGCTCAGGTATTATTTCTCATCGGAGTTGTTTATACTCAAATTAAACTCAATAAACAAGAACAATAAATTAAATAAAAACAAGAATTATAGTTCAACTGACTTGTAGAACAATCCAATCAAAGAGAGCTCCGTACAAACATTTGGCCATGGCATCTCTAGCTGCAATAGCTTCTGGAAGCCTGTAGTTAATGACTAAAGTTTCTCCAGAAGCTCTTGCTCGCTTGGCAGTTAGGGCCGACATAAGAGTTTCTTGTTTCACCCTCAACAATTCAGAAATAAGCAAAGGCCATTGGATTCGTTGCACTTAATCAAAGGGTAGGTTTTAATTGGACTTTTCAGTGGAATCATTATCACGTGACTTTGTTAGGAACAAATCTTCAAATTACTGAGTGTTATAGTGATTTACTTAATATTTGATTTAATTAAGTAGTTAATTAGAAATTTAATAATTATACCCTTGGAGTAATCTTGCTGTGTAGATTTTGATAAAGAGAGAAAGTTAATAATGCCTTTCATAATTATATAAACGCGAGGTGAAGATACTACTTACTTTGACAAACCAAGCCTCTCTCGATTGGCCACATGAAGAATGAAGAGCACACCTCGCAAGCCGTTGGTATATTAATAATCGTCAATTGGAACAAGTGGTTCCCGTGTCTAGTTAGCTCCTCGTGCTTTCGCTTCTTTTCTTTTTTCCTTTTCCCTTTGCTGTGCTTATCCAATGTTTCACTCTTGACTAATGCCATGAATTCATTCATGAATCCTCTAAACCCATTCACACCCAACGTCACCGGGAAATCTTCGCTCATATTTTCCTGCTTGCACACTGTCTCCATTACTTGCAGGAAATTCGCAATTAAATCTGTGTACTTGATGTTCACTACTTCTTGCTGTTCAGATAAACTGTAGGTGACAATTATGTCGTCCTTGAACTTTCGCAGAGCTTGTTTGAATACTCGATCAACTACGCTTGTTTTCGTGCCCTTTTCTTGGCCCTCCAATTCGTAAATTTTCTGTGTAATAAAGTCTTGCATAAGTGACAATTCCTCGGAGTGAGAGATAATTTTGTCAGTGCTGTCTGAGAAGGCAGACGTTCCGGTTAAGCTGAATTTCGATGCGACAGACTGTTTTGAAGTTTCGTACGCTGTTCGCGTTGGTTTCCGCTTGTTCCTCCGGCTTGGTGTAATTGTGAAGCTGCATGTGCCCACAACGCCTCCATTTTGGATGCACTTGACGTGATACAGTTGTTTACAAATATTGCAACGATAACCAGCGGTTACGAACGGGTCCATCTTCTCGTGACACCATACGCACATGTCATCCTTAGAGAAACGGGAAACCTTGCGAAAGTGGTGTTCTTTCAGAGAAAATTCCTGTCCTTTCCCATGGATTGTGATACCAAAGTCGTTTGGACTAATATCCGACACCGATTTTTCATCGTGCAAACCTGACAATTTTGTAGCTGGATCCGAGTTCCTTCTACGCAAATCCAACGTTGTAACAGCACTGGATCTGGCGCGCTTTCCAACCTGCTGGATTAAGTAGATTTTCATCATTATTAAAAACTGATTTAATTTTATCTTCAATATTTCAAACAACATTTAACGGTTTTAAATAGATTATGAAGGAAATGTAATTCATATTCCAAAATAATGCTTTTATCGCGAATTAAATTAAACAAATGATAAATTTCCAAAAAAGATTTTTCAAAATGAATAAAAACATAATTCCATTACATTTCAGAGTATAAATAACGACGTTGCTAATTAACTACTAATCACTGACTGGCATTTGTACAAGAATAGTGAAAATTTAAATGCAATTTTTTCATCAACAAAATATCAATTTAATTGAATAACCGACAATTCGGAATTGTCACTGCAGATTCTGCACACTGTTCTATTTTGGTAATAAAAATAATGAAGTGGTGCGATGAACTGTATTGGATCAATTGAAAATACTGCTGCATAATACAGGATTAAGTTCGAATTAAGGAGATGAAAATAATAGAATTACCGAGCGATTGTTACATATTTATTTACATGCTAATGTCTTAATAAATCATTCGCTTTTCCATGTATTATTTACATTCTTCCAAAATAATCAGCTAGAAATGCAGAGAAAAGTGTAATTAAATTATGTACCTGTGTTTCCTTATTAACCGGCCAATCGGCGACGTTCCGCACGCCATCTCCTGTCTCTTTTAGAGACCAGGGTGTTGATCCCTTGAGGTCGCCCTCCGAGATCGTGCCCAGAAAAAGGGTTCGCGACTCAGTGTTGATTACGTCACCGCTCTCAGCCAACGACCTACATTGTGCTTCTCGCGCCCGATTTTTCCTCGCACTTCGCACCGGGACATCTGGCTCGGATTTCTTGTCTTTTGTAGTTGGTACTTTGGCTGTTTCCAGCTTGGCATTTGTATCGCCCTCCGAGTTTTGTCTCCGCAGGAAATTATCTCTGTAATTTTCTCTTCGCAGATGCACAAGCGGTTCATTTTCACTCAACCGTCGTTGCTCTTTTCTTGTAATATCTTTTGCGTCAATTTTGGCATTGTAATTCGACGTTTCATTGAACCTTTCGAGACGAACTTGCTCCATAAAACTCTCAGTCAAATTCTTATATTGTGAAACATTGTGTGAACGAGTTATTGTTGGTTTCTGTGGGGCCTGAAAATGAGGTGTTATTGTTTGTTTTAATCTTCCGTTGTTCCGTGTATCGTGAAAAACACAAAGACAAGAAAAAAAGAACATCTACCTGTACAAAGTTGTTGTAACTGCTAGTAGAATAGTCCGGCCTTTTTCTCCAAATGTCGCCATTCGGGCTGTGGGTCAAGTTGATGTTCGTGTGTTGATACTTATTCTCCTGCGAACTGAACGGCGGAGCCATATTGAACACCGGCGGTGCACTTTGGACCGCATTCGGCGTGTCGACGTCGATCTCGCCGTCACTGTAACCCGTCGACGAGCTATCTGTCCTGCGACTTATCGAAGACCGACTAATAGCATTCATCACGTTGATATTTGTGGCTGAATGTTCATTGCGGCGCATCCTCGTGCTCGGCACTGGCTTAGTTCGCGAGTTCTCTTGTGACCCATGAGATTCCGAACTGTCCATACTGAGTTGTGAGCCGTAGCTGCGATAACTCGCGAGACTTTCCAGGCTACCCTTGCGCTCGCTGTTAATGTCAGGATAGTAACTTTCGTTGCTCTTGGACGTTGTCACTGGATCGTTGATACTACGTTTGTTTGAAGTCAGTTTCCTCTTAGGACACGTAATACCATTGTCGTAAGAAGTGTCCATGTTGGCGTTGTCGTTTCTGTAGCGAGCAAAAGAACGATTCCAATGTTTATTACACAAGTTCTCGAGTCGACTTGATGCTTGCTATGAATAATGCTAATGAAATGAGGATTGAAATGAAGTACCTTGCCACTGAAACGCGATCACAGGGTTCGATTTTACGAGGTGTTGCGTTCATGTCTGATGATATTCCGTAGCTTCTGCTATCATCGATGAAAAATCTATAAATTAGTTTACAGAATGGACTAATAAGTGAGTATACTGTTATATCAAAAATCGCTCGACTCGACAAAAATATATCAGACATTTTCAGCAGCAAATTTGATGAGAACAAACGTTATGAGGAAGCATGCCGGTAACAACAGTGATACTTACTCTTTGTTAGCAACCTTGAAAGCAACTTTCACGTCTACTCTCACCGAGACGTCCTTCTTCTTGCGCTTCATCGCCTCGTACCTTCGTCTGGCCAGGTTGCCTCGGACGCGCGCCTGGAACATAATCATGCAAGCCCGGAATTTCTTATAGAACGAGTGCTGCTTATATGCTCGCCAGGCTGCCTGTATATGCGTCGCGGCGACGATCCGCCTCAGCTTCTGCGCCAGTCTCTGCGCGCACACCATCCTCCAGAAGGACTGTATCGTGATGACCGCGTTCTTCAGTCGGATGAATTTCCTTCGCTCCAAGCAGGCCCTGAACCACTACTGGATCGTCGTGATGCTGGTGATGATCTGCTGGTGCAGCACGGTGTCGAGTTTATTCTTCTCCGACTCGCGAAGGAAGATCTTGGAGCTGCCCAGCTGGTAGTTGTCGCGGTTGAGGTTGAGCGTCAGCAGGAAGTCCCTAACGTCATTCTGCTGACTCAGCAGACCTTTCGGGAGCAGCATCCTGTAGAGCTGGATGAACTCCTCGTAGGTGAGACGGACGTTGAAGCCAGCTTGTCTGATCCGCACCGTCTCCAACATGCCCGTGTACCTCAACTGCCTCTGAACAGTGTCCTCGTCAAACTTATTAGATACCTTGTTCGAGTTGCTCTTGATGCAGCGGATGAAGAACGGGTTGGCCTGGTTCAGGGTGTCCATCAGACTGTGCAGACTCGCTTGGAACTGCGCTGATACCGTCATGGGGTGTTTCCGGGCTTTGCCTGCTGTGCCGTAACTCTGCGTTCTTCCAGCTAGCGTCTTCACGGTTTGAAGATTCTTTAGGCCTTTCTTACTGTGGTCCTTTGGCCGGAAGGAACGGTTTTTCCTGAGGGGAGCACACGGTTAGACAATATATCAACTGGTGGGGGGTTGCAGACGGGTTAGTGGATGAAATAAGGTGAAAACCAACTATTGGTTTACAGAAATAATTGTGGCTTCACGATTTATGATATTTGTTCAGGCTGGGACCATTGTGCGTGAATAAAGTTTGTTAATAAACTGATAATTCACGTGCGGCATGCCTTCAAGCAAAATAAGCGTGCATTGGGAACCAGTGATGTGGTTAAGGAACTATCCTTGCTTATTTACACAGCAGACAGCGTAAATGGTGAAATTAGTTATCATGTAATGTAAACAATGTTAAGTTTGTTTTAATTAATTGGTATGCTATGGTTGATTCTATGATTTTGCACTGCTGCAATGGAACTATACATCACTGACGTTTGAAAGCACAGACTAAGTCATTTGATGACTCTCTGAGGAGAAATGAAGTATGCAAAGTTGATGATAAGCAAGAGAAAAGACACTTCGCGGTAAAGGAGTGAGTGTTACGCGAGAAATGATTTTCCAAAAGGCCAACTTCATCAGCGCGTTTATTTCCTACGTGATTACTTGTTTGCACTTGTTTCAGTTCGACCGCAAACAAACGTTACGCACGATACAAAATCAAATTAGAACAAAGTTCGAGATTTATGCACATTCCCCTGGTTGATTATGTACAATGAACTTTCGAAAGTTCGCTTAGTTCCAACTTAGTCGAGATAAAATCCACATAACAGAGAAACGTTCTGAAGAAAAATCGTCTATCATTTACCTTTTGCCCCTTTGGAAAATCAGTTTCGAGGTAACGCGAGCTCGATGAAATGCGAAAATTATTCATGACAATTTTTCCGAAAAGTGTGTCTGGCTTATTCCTTCCGGCTGAAAATTTGCCCTCGTCTTTTCTGACTTCTTATTTCCATCAACGTGTTTCGACTAATAATTAAAGATAATTGTACTGCAGTTCAGATTGCCAAACAACTGCCTAAAACCATCTACGTGAGAGTATATACCCTTTACCCTAATTGCGGAAGTAACTAAATTTCGTAACTGCAACAGCGAAAGCTCTCAGGTTATTTGATTAACGGAAGTTATATTTTACATACATGACAATCTGATTCGCACGTTCCATTACGTTCGCTTCGTCTTTCGGAAGCGGAGCGTGACTATCCCTGCGGAATTTACTGTTACTATTATGCTGGTCGTCCCTGCCCCTTGTCATGTAACTTTTCGTCGCAGCGACATTAGTCGTGTGTTGCGTTTGATTAGCGTTTCGAAATTGTGGCCACGAAAGCCGGTTGTTGTTTAAACTGTCGTTGTTTTCAATATGTGTGGCGATTAACGCGGCAGTCGGCCCTGCCGATGGCAAGCAGACGCCGCGCTGCTTCTGATAGCTTGGCAGCCGCGCGTGTTTGTGCGAACTGAAAAATGCTTTTACACTTAGACTTGCCACTCTCTGCCTATTAACATTAAATTGGGTTTTAACACTTGCATAATCAAATTTCAGTCTATAAACATGTTCAAAGTTCTAATGTTAATTGATACCAGCAAAAACGAGATGGGTTCTTCAACATGGATGAAAAACAAATTTATTATTTATACAGATTTACGTTGTACCCAAAAACACAAATTTAACAAAAGGCTCCATATGGCTCCACAATTGGCTTTTTTCAATCGGTATTTTGATGATGCACAACAAAAAGAAGAAAAAAAGAATGGATATTTAATTCGAAATGGAAATTTTATCATTTTTTTAGTATCTACCTTTTTTGTGACTGGTAAATGCTGTTCAAAAGTCAAACGTTTAGTTTCAAATCACTTTTAATGAATGTCAGAACCTCGTTGACAAGTTGTTATTCTCATTAGACTAATAGATAAAATTCGATTTCTAGTAATATATTTGAATGTTCGTCAAATTCATTAGTATGCAAATTATATAAATTAGAGGCTCGTTTTATTTTTTATAAGTGTGACAACCTAATTCAAATTTGATTAAAATGTTGTAGTGACTTTTTTTAAATTGTTTTTTATGTGCAAAATGTCTGAAAAATGGAAATTTATGTAAGTAATGGATTGATCAACTACGGTACTTTTAAATCATGCTCAATCTAAAAATGACGCATTGGCAGTTATATGTAATGACATGACATAATGCAGACATCATGACATAACTGAATGCAAAAAATATTCAACAGGTAACTACAGTTTGTATCAAAATTAAGGTGTCTATAAAACTGGGAGAACTGAACACAAAATAAGGAAACAAATTGGCGTAACGTAAGGACCAACATTATGTGAATGATTTCATTTGGTCGAGTAAGAATAAAAACTGGTTGTATCCAAACTCAAATAATCAACATTGCAGCCAGTACACGGAGAATCTTTAAAATCACTGAGTATTTTTTTCCCAGCCTACAGAATCATTTTCTGTTGAATTTTTCCATACATTTTGATTAAGATATTACATGCTGGTTTTTCATGCTCTGGCATAAAGCACATGCAGTATTAAAAAACTGGTCATAACTTTTCATAAAACTACATAGTATTTTCATGGAAACAAAGTGTTTTCCTTTCAAACTTTAATTTTTAATTTTTAATTGAAATTAAATAATTACTTGATTAACTGATGTTGTTAACTTTACTTTAATAGATATAAATGAGTTATTGATGTTTATTTACCTTGGAGAAATTTTTCAATTCTACACTGGTCACAATCAGATTATCCCACACCTCCCAACAGTTATGGTTAAACTTCACAGCTTCACGGAGACAGTACCAAGCTTGCTCTTTCTCTCCAAGCTTGATGTATGCTTTCGCCAAGCTGTTCCGAGCTTCGAAATTCTGGCGAACAACCTACGCTGACGTAGTAGCATTTCGGGAACAATTATCCTAAGATAATTGTTCCACTAGCTTACTCGGGTTCGTGGAGTCGTAACTCTCCAAACGCAGATGTTGTTGCGCCCCTGCGATCATATCATCTCTTGGTTGCGAAATATACAGCTGGAACCTGAAATGTCAAAAGTCAGCAATTAATAACCAAACAACCATTATTATAAACCTAATAAATAAAAATACACTCAATCCTACTTACAAAAAAAAATGAAA
The DNA here is from genome assembly GCA_022817545.1 of Cremastobaeus sp. ZL-2020. Taxonomy (NCBI): domain Eukaryota; kingdom Metazoa; phylum Arthropoda; class Insecta; order Hymenoptera; family Scelionidae; genus Cremastobaeus; species Cremastobaeus sp. ZL-2020. The sequence continues at coordinate 1,195 of JABFPD010000061.1, read as the reverse complement.
AGTTTGAGTTACTTAAACAGATTGTGCAGATACTTAAATTTATTCGTTCCTTTTTTATTTTATTTAATTCTCTTGTATTAAGCTACAATCCCTATTAATGAATTATAATAAAATAATATAAAATTATATATTATATAAAAAATTATTTCTTTACATAAAGTAGTGTAAGTTAAAAGTAAAGAAATGTAAATACATTGTAATTACACATCATACATATAAAGTTAGTATATACAAAATTATAATAAGAAAATATATAAATATTATATGTAAAGAGCCAAAACCTACTATTTGATCAAAACAACAGACTCTTCCAAAAGACCCCAGTAACAGCACTTTCCCTTTCCTCGGAGAAGCTCATCTTCTCCAAGCGCAAGTCGTCGTCCAGTGACACCGACTTAGGCTTACTACTGCACCCCCTGGCCTGCAAAACCTCCCTCCCTGGCTTCACACTGAGAGGAACATCTGGGGGTTTTCCTCCTGCTGAAACTGGGTCATGCCGAAACAGGTTATGCCGAAAATTTTCGGCATAACCTGCGAATGTCACTTGTTAACAGGCACCGATCGCACTCTTAAATAGCAACCCCATCTACAACTTTCCGATCACTCTAAAATTGACAAATTAATTTATGATTAATCAAATATCCGTCTTATATAGAATATCGAAAAATTGAAACGTTAATTTTACCGACATACCGACTGTAAGCAAAGTTTCTGACAATTATAAATAATCGAGATTTTGAACCGATAACTGCTTTTTCAGTGATTTCATAACATTAAAAATTTGAAAACTCGAGTTTTCAAAGGACTGCTGAATTTTTATGTTACATCACTCTTAAAAATAGTCGATTGTCTCAATCGGATTCAGATTGTGACAAACTGAAATTCATCTTAATATTTGGTCAAGATGATAGCAGATTGTGGCAAGAAGAATTTCTTCTTACCGAGATTATTTTTATGACAAGCTGATTTCAGATAATATGAAAACGATATTATGATTAACAGAAAGTGAAAGTGAAGTTTATCTCAAAAATATATATACAATTAATTTAGGCGTACCATTATGTATAGCATAACCAAACACGAAAATTGTTATTACAACTTTTCCAAACAGAAGCAACTTTCGTTTTAGGTTATATAGAAACGGCACGGAAACAATTTCAGGGCGTTATATTCTTTGCAGGACATCTGATGCGTT
>JABFPD010000060.1:0-17206 GCA_022817545.1 Cremastobaeus sp. ZL-2020 | reverse complement strand
TAATAGAATTTATGTTATACGATTTTCGTTGCGCTCTTCGATGATAACACGATGTATGTATGCGTTCACATAGCAATATGAGTTGCGTATATATGAGTAAGATGCGTGAGGTTTCTCCTAATTATTACACGACGCGTGAATCACTCGTTATCCAAATTTCGTGTAGACAACTTGACTGGAAAACCTCGGTAAGATCCAAATTAGTATTGCGTTATCGAGAACGAAATCTGTTCGATTGTGAATAGTGTATAAATTGTACACACATTTTAGTGAAATTATTAATCTGTTATAGATCTCGGGGTTTTTGTATTATATAACGACACGTAATAAATTCATTGACAATCAAAGCTGTGTCCATCTTTCGATTCCAATCTGCTGGCTACGGGATAATTTATAATTATCCTCTGCAGTGAACCAGGTTTGGCAACCAACACGATTGTCAACCATTGAAAATATAATAGCTGCAAAACTTCACCTGCCCTGCCTGACCAGCTCGAATACATTCTGACGTCCGCACTATAGGACAATTATCACAACTGCGGAATTGGTGAACGATTCTCTTTTTTATATATATATATATTTGCTCAAGGAATGGTAGATGAGCATGCCATTCTATGATATTTCTATGTTTATCTAAAGTTTTGTCTATCAAAATTATTTTAAAATATTACACCCTCTTCTTAAATTATTGAAGAAATTTCAATGGTTGTTTACGACACATTTAAATGGGTACATCTACGATTACACATAGATATTTTTTCTCCTGTAAACAATGTTTTTTTTTGCATCTTTTATTGCCATAATATCTTTTTCATGTAATATAAATTCAGTTGCTTGAATCTTGTACCCGGGCAGGATTTAGTATATCTTTTTGATAATTTTTTATCTTCAATTTTGATTTTTTATTATCATATTTATTGAAATATATTTATATTATTACTTTTACAAGTGTAACGTAGCTTTTCTTTGTTTTCAATAAAGCAGACGTTATTCTACGCCACAGTTTTAACTAAATGAATGATTCCCCACTAACACACACAACAAAAAAAAATATAATCAAAAATGTACACAAAATAGTTTATTAATATAATTTAAATACAAACAAGAAATTGAACTAAACTCCGTTCTCACTAATACTATTTTAGGATCGCCACCTTGTTTTATAGATCACAAGGAACTATTTTAATACAAATCATTCTGTGCAAATGACTTTACAAATTTACTCAAAACCATATAACAAAATTCTCCAAATCAAAAATTATATTCTATTTCTTAGTTAAAACCGTGAAGCGGATTTTACAATGGTCCTAGTTGAAAAATACAGAATAAAATGTGCGCAACTAACAGAAATCTTTGACTACTTTACAGAGTTTGATATTTCCCAGATAAGTCCTTTTTCTAATTAAAATATCAGAAATTAAGTCCGTGGGACTAAACCCCAACTTTGCTCACAAAATACATAGAATATTCACTATACATTCACTCCTTACTCACACATTCATAACATTTATCATCATCACACCAAATAATCAATTAAAATAGTCTCAATATAATTCAAAACGTCAATTTTATATATATCAAATAAAGTTCAAATTATAAAATTATAAACCAGTCACACTAATATCTACATTCATCACACGCGGCCTAACGAATTTTTAATACTTTCAAACTATCGAATATTGTAACTAAAACGCAAACGCGGTTTAGTTGAGCCGACCAACGACGCAAAACTATCCGATGAACGCACGAGGCTAGAAAAATGTACAAAAACCGACTTACAAAATCAGAAGTTCAATGAAAATCAAATTCAAATATAACGCACTACACAAGACTCGCGAAAATCTGGGCGCTTTGAATTCGTTTTCTTCTCGATAATTGCTGTTTTTCAATACATAGATCATACCAAATACACCGGAATGGCCGCCTCGCCGCACCAAATGGAAGCTCCGCCGTGGTCTCTCACTCCAAAACGAAAAAAAAATCGGGCTCCTGCTCTGCTCAACGTTACCAGAGAGAAGAAGGAGCGCTCGTTCGTTGCGCTTCAGCACAAGTTGCTATATCCCCTCCCAGCGTACTAATTCTGTTCTCGCCGTTCTGCTGATTTTAGACCTCCAACCGTGGCGCCAATTTCAAATGAAGACATCTCAGTTCCTTTTCTTCCTCCCCGAATGTGATCCTGAATCTCCAGTTGTTGCAGTAATTTTTCTTCGTCTCTTTACCCTCGATAATGACTCTTGTCAGCCTTTCTCGGTGGTAGTACGGTATTTTAGTTTTTCTCCCCTGTTGATGCAACCAAAATGGGTTCCAACAGGGGCTCTTCCTGGAGTTTCTCCGCATCCTCGTGTGAGCAACGGAGGGTCGTGGGAGGTTGTTGTAAGGTCGAAACGATGAGATAACAGTTAGTCTGGATGATGGCAACAACGATGTCGGTCAGTTTTTGAATTTTCAGGTACGATGTAACGAGAACAAGAATTTTCCCCTGGGAAGTTCAATGTTGCAAGTTCAATGGTGCTCTGTCGCAGGAAGTTTCACCGCTCGTCCCTCGAAGAGTACGGCTTCTGAGGCGACCAAACGCAGTGCATTTCCGCGACATAGTTTTCGAATTTATAACGCAACGCAAGCTGTAAACTTCAAAACATATATTAATTCCATTGTGCCAAATAAAATTCTCAACATTTTTCAACTTAATTCTAACGATTCAATAACCATAAGGTACAATGTTCCCTTTTTATTCTCATTGACTTTTAAATATAACGATTCAATATTTCGAAATTCCAATTTCACATTAAATTAAAATAAAACAAAATTTTTGATACTCAAACAAAGTTTCTGAATTATGGTTCGTTAGTCGTCGGTCGGGCTCTTGGTTGAGTGACCACAGTCGGATCTTCCATCTGGGCGGCAGTTTTCGTCGTATTTCTAACGTGTTCAAAATGAACAACGTTACATTCCAAACCCCCCCTCCGCTGAGGGCCCGTCCATCCAAGGCTCCGGTTGTTCGTGCGTCTGAAAAGAAAACAAACTCCCAGCTCCCCGACAACTACCACGACTCCAGTGCAGTGCGAATTCAAAACTTCGTTTCTCTCAAAGTAATCAGATTGAAATTTTAAGTGGGTCTTAAGTAGGCTCTTTATCTAACGATTATAATTATTTTTAATTTACAAAACTGTATTCTCATTTATCTCTCCACACGAAATCTTCACTAACAGCATACAAAATACAGCATTCAATCTCTCTAATACTTCCATTCGTCCAAATAAATTATTATCACTAGACTATCCTTTATCAACCAGACACATACACACATACAAAAAAAAACTCTATATTACATACAAATAAACCTATTTCTCAAATTGACTCATAACATCCTTCCTCTTTTCAATTTCTCCTTGCACCCTCAATTCTGTCCTAATATTCCACAAATTTGAGCAACCTTGACTTTACATATTTTTAAGAGTTTACTCGAGATTTCACACGAACTATAAGACACAAAATCCTATCTCACACAAATCAAATAATGTAGCAAAATAATGCATATAAGGTTCTAATTTTAAATCTCTCATAATAATTACGACTTCAAAATCTACTATCCAAGCATATTTGTCGCGATTGCGCCGCTTCCACTCAGGGGCACAATACGGACACTTGTAAACCTCGAATGTTGCAGCCAAAACAATATGGTGCTTCTGCCAATATCTCTGCTCGTTTTGGGCAGTCCCTTTGGAGATGGTCGGGTGATTTACAGGCATAGCAACCGGCTATGAATTGCCTCCTCGGTTTTGGTGGAGCTATTTTGTAGACGTCGTTTTCGAAACCCTCATCGAATTCGTTCCAGTCCTCCTCGATCTCTTCCTCAGTTTTCTGGATGTTCTGTTCTTCGTTGGTAGGAAAAACTGGTGCAGGTTCGTCTTGCAATAACGACCCTATTGATTTGGATAACCACTCGGGTGTTTCTCTTTTCGTGGGAATGATCTGGTCAGGTTGTCTCACGTCGGTCGGTACTTCGATGGTGGTGATTTGCTCACTGCTATCCTTCATGAAACTCTCATCCGTCTGAGTCCCCTTATGAAATGGAATGCATGACGCTCTCTAACGGTCCTCGCCCATGGTACCAGATTAAACACGCATTCCATCATGGCTAACGTAATTCCTGGTTTCACCTTTTCGATTTCCTCCAGGTAGATTCGGTAGGGCTCTAAAGGTTTAAATGCCTCTATCGGAGGGACTAGATTGTCGTATATTGGGGTGAACATAGTGGCCTGTGGGTAATCAAAACAAGAGAATTACTTCACATACGGTTTTACATCATCTATATTCACCTTAATTTTTCGCTCAGTGTCTAGACTAACGATTTCGATTACGTTTTTTGACAATATTTTAATAATTCGGTACGGTCCAGAATATACAGGGGCCAATTTGGCTGAAAAATTTTTATTAGCTGATGACAAGACTCGGGTTTTATAGAATACCAATTGGTTTATTTCAAATTTTCTCGGTCTTCTACGCAAGTTGAACCGAAACGCTTGTTCATTGTGGGCATCCCTAATCTGGTTAACGATCAACCTTCTCAAAGTGTCTAATTTCTTCATGCGCTCTATTCAACTTTTCGAATCAAACTCCACTTTACCATCGGGTGATTCCACCTCCGCTCTCAAATGAGCTTCAGGAACAAGTTCACGACCGAAATTTACGAACGCCGGTGTAGCTTGTAGGCTACTGTGGAATGCGGTGTTGTAAGCGAAACGGAATTCGGACAAATGTATATCCCAGTCTTTATGATTTTCACCAATAAACGACTTAATCATAGATTTCATGACACGGTTCACGCGTTCCACGGGATTGGCTCGTGGCGTATATACTGGGGTGGTCATTTGTTTGAATCCGTGACCCTTAACGAGTTTGTCAATGTTCGAATTGACAAATTCGGTACCATTGTCAGTTAGGATCATCCGAGGAGTACCCCAACGATTGATAACCAAATCTCGGATGGCATCTGATATTTTTGCCCCATTGGCACGTCGCAGCGGACAACATTCGATCCATTTAGTGCAAAGATCTTGAATGATCAGTAGGTATGAAAACCCGGATCGACTTGATGGCAATGGTCCCATTATGTCAGCAGCGATTACTGCCCAGGGTTGATCGAACGATCGCCAAGACATAAGGCTAGATGGACCCCTATTGTCTACTTTAACACGCTGACAAATTTCACAACGACTAACAAAATTGGATACATTTCGGAACAATCCAGGCCAATAATATCCCGTCATCAATCGAGCTAACGTCTTTTCGATCCCCAAATGTCCACTTTGAGGCAAATCGTGCGTTTCTCTCATGATATCTAACCTAAACTTTTGTGGGACCACCAATTTCCAAGCATTCAGATCAGGGAGCAGCTCTTCAATAATTGGATTTGGTCGATGATGATACAACAGTCCCGCTGAGATCTTCCAATCCGGATTCGATTCTGGAAATTTTTCAATTTCTTTGATACGCCGAAGATACCAATTATCTCCGCTATCTAAGAAATTTCCTTCCGAGACATCCAACCCAGATAATCTCTCTGTCCCGTCTACGGGGTAATCTGACAATGCGGACGGAACTCTGGAAGAGATATTATTACGGCGCCGGACTTGGAATTCACAATTTTGCAAGTTCACAATCCAGCGAGCCAATCGTCCTCGAGGATCTTTCAAGTGTAGAAGCCAGTTCAAACTATCGTTGTCAGTTACAACCGTGACTACGAAGCCTTCTATATATGGTCGAAATTTGTTCAATGCCCAAACGATTGCTAGACACTCTCTCTCCGTCTGGGACCATTTCTGTTCTCCATCTGAGAGAGACCTACTTGCATAAGCAATAACTGACTCTCTGCCATTATATCTCTGAGTTAACACGGCCCCCAAGCCGACCGAGCTAGCATGGGTTTGTATTTCAAAGGGTTGTTCGAAATTAGGATACTCCAACAATGGCGCGGAAGTCAACATCTGCTTAATTTTCGCGAACGATGAAACTTGCTCAGAGGACCATTTCCACTCCTGATTATTCTTCAACAGCCTGGTGAGTGGTTCTGCAATCGTAGATAAATTCGGCAAAAACCGTCGATACCAAGAGATCATGCCTAAAAAGGAACGAATTCCCTTTACGTTCTTCGGACAAGGATAATCAACGATGGCTGAGATCTTTTCAGGATTCAAATGGATTCCATCACCATCCACCACGAAGCCTAGGAATTTCACAGAGGAAACACAGAAATGACATTTCTCAAGATTAACTGTCAAATTCGCGTCTGCAAGACTATCCAAAACTTTTCCCAACCAAAATAAATGGTCCTGAAACGTTTTAGTGATGATTATGATGTCGTCAAGATAACAAAATGCGTGCGGGGAATGTGTTCCAATGATTCGATCTACCGCTCGTTGAAAAGTAGCCGGAGCTCCATAAGGCATCCGAATGAATTGAAATAAGCCTTTTCCTGATACGGCGAAAGCCGTGATCTCTTTGCTACTCTCTTCAAGCGGAATTTGGTAGTAAGCTTGACTTAGATCAATAGTCGAAATGTATTTCGAACCACGAAGTCTATCTAGAATTTCCTCTATCCGAGGTAAGGGATATGCGTCTTTTTTCGAGACTTTGTTCACCTCTCTATAATCAAGACAAAATCTATAACGGCCGTCTGCTTTTGGTACTATAACGATTGGTGAACTCCAATCGCTATTTGAGGGCTCTATTATCTCAGACGCCAGCATTCGATCTACTTCTTCGCAAATGAAATGGTAAATCGCAGGTGATACGCGACGAAACTTCTGCTTGATAGGTGGATGGTGATCTACGTCAATGCGATGTTCAACCAAAGTAGTAACTGGCAGTTTCTCCGGCTGTGGAGGTACCTTTTGCTTCAACAGTAATTGTAATTCACTCTTTTCGGAATCTGACAGAACAGCGAGTCCACAGGCATTTTCATCTCCAACTTCATTTCGGATAAATGAGAATTCCCTTTCGGGTTCATCTACAAAATGCCACGATGGAATGGAAAAATCGATCTGAATTCCAAAACTGTGTAAGAAATCCAAACCGAGTATACATGATGTGGAGAGAGAGGGTAGAACACAAACTGATACTAATCGACATTTCTCCATCAAACGTATAGGCAATTGTAATTCTCTAGAACAAGTTTCTATTTCTCCATTTGCCAATCGAACTTTCAAATTAATTTGAGATTCTTCATCTTCGCGACTCTGGATATCCTGAACTATACTTTGATTTAAGAACGATCTAGTGGCTCCGCAATCAAACATAGCCAGGAATGCGTTATCACGAATTTGAATTGACACCAACAATGGAGGATAAGAAACACTACCAACTTGGAAATTCGTTAGAACGATTTCGGAAGAAGAATCCTTCGAAATAACCTTCTCAACACTATCCAAATTATGTTGGTCTGCTCCTTGTCTAGCTAATTCATCCGCCTTCCCATTCTCATAGTTACCAGCGTGACCTTTAACATGCTCCCACTCAACTCCATCTAACTGATCTATCACTTCCCTCAATCGTTCAAATTCTGCTCTATTCTTGACTTCTTTTCCATTGGAATCCCGCCACTCATTCAAACTCCACACAGGGATCCATTCAGTCACTGATCTAATCAAAAATTTAGAATCCGTATGAATCCGTACCTTTCTATAACCAATTGTTGTAGCAATTTCCAATGCGACTATGGCGGCTTCGATTTCCGCGTAATTATTTGTAATACCACCATACACAGGTCGAGAAACATTCAAAGGATGATTATCAGATAAGAACACACCTATTCCGACTTTGGCTCGTTGTTTGCCATTGTCTACGCAACATCCGTCAGTCCAGACATCCAACACTTGTTCTCCCTCTCGACAATTCCCAAATCGGGACAATTCAGACAACACCACTGATCTATGCGGACAATTTTCTAAAACTTTCTCATCCTGAATCACTACCGTCCGCCCGAGTGATTCGTTCGGTCGTTTTTTCCACACCTTGGACAATTTAATTTGGTCTTGTTCTTTTTACCGCAACCGTAACAGTAAATAGTTTTCGGTAGAGGACAATTCCTAGCCGGATGACCGGGCTGGTCGCAATTCCAACAAACGTCGTACCTCTCCGATTCCGGAGAAGGTGACCTATCGGAACTATCGGATGTAATAGGAGTACTACTGGTATGTCTCTCCACTAATGGTTCGACGATTTTAGTGTTAGATTCTGAGGAATGTGAATTACTCCCGCCTGTCCGACTTCCGCCTAACAGACATAGCTGGTCGAATCCTATCGCACTACTCAATTCGCAATCATCAATCATTGCGGCTTCCGGCCTGTTTCGAGCTCGAACGATTTTTGGCGGATGATATGCCAATTCTTCATTAAGTGACCTCTCCGGTGGCGGGGGTGGCCTAAACGATTGTGCAGAAACATAAACTTCCTCTGACCCAACAGCCAATCGCTCAAGATGGTCAAAGCTAAGAATTTCGTCCAAACGAAACGACAACTTTAATCGAGGTAGCATGTTCCTGTACGCACATTCGATCGCCTGCCACTCCGTCCAAGGAGGCCAAAGTTTACCGCTCAATGCATGAAGACAGGTTAAAAAGTCAGCGACTGGTTCCTTATCGCCCTGAGTTCGATTAAAAATCTCCCTCTGTATGGCATAACTATAATCATGTTTAATGAACCTCGTCCGAAAAGCTAACACGAATTCTTCAAAGTTACGCCACTGATGACGCTTATCCCGAAACCAAGACAACGCTATTACAGACAGAAAGAACGGTAAACAAGCCAAGAGGTCTACATCAGAAATAGGCATCAGTTGTCTGCCCTCACGGAGTCGAGTGATGTACTCGTCCGCATTTTCCTTGCCGGAAAATTGAACATTCCATTTCTTCATTATTTCACAGACAGAAGCCAAGCTTCTAGACGTGAAATACTCTGGCCTAGGTGGTGCAGTTCTATTCACAGGAGGATATTCTCGATTCACTCGCAAACGATCAAAATCGTCACATACTGAATCCATGTGAGGTGGATAAGCATTAAGTGAAATAGGTCTATTTAATGAATTCGATCTCGCTCGAAAGTCAGACTGATAGGGAGGAATACTCGAAAAATTTTCGAGCGGAATACGACACTTTCCTCTACCATAATCTCGATACAAATCTCGACCATCTACTACTCGGCGATCAACATCCCATTCATGCTCTCTACGTTCATTCGAGTAATTCTGAGCCTGGTAATACTCTTGCGCTCGCCGATTGGCAGTGTCATAGGTCACTCCACGGTTCTGAGCGAATTGTGAATTCTCCAAACAACGATTCTCCATGCTGGTCAACTGACTACTCGAATAATCTCTCTGCATGGCTTCTGGAACTTGTGACTCATTTCCAACGAACATCGGATGTTCCATACCCCTACGAATAAAACTTTCATTCGACTCATAGATTGGTGGATGTTCTTTTCCCCGCTGTTGCGAGTTCGACATGCCCCGACTATCGGATCTACCCGCTGGTGGATTCCCTGCTGCACTTCGACTATGATTTGTATGAAAACGTTCGATTTCTCGAATTTCTGCAACTCCGCGCCCATCAGAAAACTCCTTCAAATGTGATGAATCTGGCTCGACCAGACTCGCAGCCCCTTGTTCATCTATGTTTGATCTATTCAAACTCCGCTGATCGCAAGAGAACCTATTTGTGCGAGGAATTGCTCCCTGACTAACTTCCAAATTCGGTCCGGAGTGACGCCTAACTGAATTTTCTGAAAATGTGGAACCATCACCAAAGTCCCAAGTACCATCATCTGGTATGTCGGCTTCGTTGTCCAAAAGAGTGCCGAATGTTTCAGGGTTTTTCCTGTATTCTCTTTCCAGTCGTGTTCTCATCGTGTGCATAATACCCGCAACAGACAGATTGCGACGGATCAATTCATACCTCAGCTGACGGTTGCTGAGAGTGAGAATTTTCTCTGCCATTCGTTTTGCTTCCGACATGACGAATCACAATTTTCAAAATACTTATATAAAAAAAACAAAAAAAAATTAAAACTGCAAATGAAATACAAGGTAATATAATATTGTAATAAAAAGAAAATAATAATAGGAAGAATAAAATTTTAATCAGGAATTAAACTATTTAATCACTTAGCGATTGTAATTGAATGGTTAATAATTAGTTTGATAAAAAAAATAAAAAAGAAGAAAAAAAATAATAAAAAAAAATCAACTAATAAAATACTATAATATATATAAATTAAATCCCATACGAGAAAATGAAAGCAAAACAAAACTGGCTAGTACTAATTTCCAAAATAACTTAAATGATCCAACGAATTATCACACTAAACGAAGATAAATGCGAACTTGACTTTCAATATCTGTATGCACCACTTCCAACGTATTCGATATCAATGAAAAAGCAACGAACGAAAATCACCAGATCAGTATTCAGCTCTCGGCTTCCAAGTGTATGATCAATTCAAAATTTCACCAACTCTTTACCAAATCAACCAATCCGGATAAACAATTCACCAAAACCCTATTCGAATTAATCACACACAAAAGAAAATATGGTGTGGTTCATATGCTCAAATAATCTGTAATACCAGAGACCGAAAATCAAAGGTTATTGATGCCACAACAGATTCAAATTAATTATAAGAGAAAGATATATCAATTGAAATGAAAAAAAAATCAAATTACAACTAAATTCTCTATAAGTGCTTTGCTTAATAAAATTTTCTCCAATAATTTTATTTAATCAGGGGGGGGGTAAAACCGAAACAAAAAAAAATCTAATCGCTAATGAGTCTAATGTCAATCCAATTTATTCACTGGGTGACATTACATGAACACTAATGAATATACCATAAAACTTCTCAATCAATGACGGAACTAAATAATTAATTACCAAAATTATAAATTTCCCAACTTTTAAATATTTATATAATAAAAAAAATAGAAATTTAAATTAAACAGTATTACTCAACACGAATGTCAATAAATTCCACTATTGTCAATTAATCAAGTTGAAAGGAACAAGAGAAAAAAAAAATCCCCGATTTTTAATTTTCAATAAATCAAATCAATCTACAGAATAAATATAATTTATAAGACAGAACACAATAATCCCAAAAAAAAACGACACTGTTAAATAAGTTCTACGAATAATAATACAAGACACGAACGAGGGTGCTTAGTATTTTCAATAAATAATATAAGTTTATAACTGTTGATCAATTATCAACAGTCTTAATTACTCCAACTCAATAGTAAAGTTCCAGTTGATAATTAAAGTGTAAAATCACCCTATCAGTAATAGCAAAAAAAAATAAAAAAAATGTCTAATTGACACTTACTGTGTAACTGAACTTGTTTAATTAATTCACAAAAAAAAAACATTCTATAAAATTGGACAAAAAAAAATTTAAAACCCGAAAAGATGTCATCAGCTTTACAATTGTTATTGTTATATTGCTATTTTATTTGTACTAACTTGTTTTAAATTTTCAAAATAATCGTAAAGATGTTTATCGTGGCCAGAATTAATTAATACATATATAAGGCGAATAAAAAAAAATGTGGACTAAATGCTTTAGTATTAAACGATGTCGCATCAAATTAATTCGGAAATTTTTGGCAGGTTCAATGACAGGTTGACAATTCAATAAAACCTTAACAACCAATCGAGCTCAATTTCAAATATCAAATAATTTCGCTTGTGATCGTTGCATACTAACTTTGTCAGATATCAGGTCACCCAAACACAGCTAGTTTCACATACTCATCATAATTATTTATTAACAAAGAAAAATTATAGTTATCATATACAAATGAGATTTTACTAATTTCAAAGTGCAGTGTTCCACTAACTGGTCAGTAAATTATGTTTTTGTTTCAGGTTAAATTTTTCAATAAAATCAAAAATGATCAAAAATCAAAATTCAATTAATAAATAAATTTAAAAAGTCAAGATAAATTTATCACAATTAATTCAGTTTAATACTGAGTACTAGAAACCAACCGAATATTCAGTCGACTCGTGATATCAACAATCAATTGACAGCAGTTAATATACAACTAGATTTACAATTTACGCATTTGTGCAAATGATTATACTCCACAAAACAAACTGAGAACTCAAATTCATTTATAATTTTCAATAACAATATATCCAATTAACTGTCGAATGTAATTATATTATTTCAATTATAATAAAAACCAATAATTTTGACAAATGTTCAATTTACTCAATAAAGTTTTTTCAAAATCAAAATTCAATTCAATATTAAGCAACTATCCGATTATTCACATACAAATCAGTTACTTGCCATTCAATGATTTTACAATAATGAAAAATAAGAAAAAAATAGATTTTATAAATTTTACATCAGACAAAATATGAAACCAACAATTTAACAATTTACAGTTTGTTTGTACAGTTACAACTCATTGCATTTATCACAATCACAAGTTTGACACAGAAGTACCCCTTGACAGGTTAACCTCAATGTGTCTCACCTGTTGTTTTCAATCACAATCGTTTATATAACATGAATGACATACCTCACTATTGACAATGAGTTATCAACAATTTCAGATCAGTATCAGATGATCAATGCTAGAAAATTTCTCTTTTCAGTTAACAATATCCAGTAAATAAATATAGATGATTTTCCTTGCACTGTCAACATCAAACGATTTTAGACGACTTGTCTTAATATTAATTTTTGTAAATATATATTCTCCCAGAGTCCACTGCAAAATAAAAAGCCTTTAAATCGACGATTAAACACAACAATCGGTGATTTACAATCAAGAACAACAAACCAACTTAGTCACGTGTCCAATAGTTTGTAGTTAATCCCGGCTAAACAAGTACAATTCACTCATCAGATATCGTCATAAATATTGCGTGGCTTGTCCAACGATCACAATTTTATAATAAATTATGCTCCAAACGATGACTTTTTATCCAACTAAATCACCAACAGCAATTTCCACAAGTATATCACGACTTTGGTTTGATATCAGGCGCCAACGAAAAGCACAAAGTCGGTTACCATGTGGCGTTTACGCGCCGTGCACGCTAGTTTAGGAATAGTACTGTCGGGCGCGATAACTCTTCACTTCGAGGTGATGTACAGTCGAGCGCAATAAGTCTGAGTGTCTGACTGTCTCACTCACACTTTCGGTAAACTCGTTTTGATCGCTCAGAGTCACGCACACTAGCCTACTCTCACTCATATATACTCGTTTTGATTGTGTTGGTTTCCAACATGCATCCGAATACTAAATCTAAACGCGTTGACTACTTTGATTACGGAAAACGTTGAAATGATTTGTTCTTTTGACTCGTTCAGTGATCTCTGACCTTGAGCGCCAATCAATTTACTGAGTCAGAATAACTTTCACAACAAAAACGAATAACAATTACAGAATTTATGTTCGAATTCGACTGACAAATTTTATTTCATGTTTTTCAGCTACCTTTAGATGTTATAATTTTGACTGATTTTATTACGCATTGAAATATATTACTGTTAATTTTCTCCAAGTATGAAATTACTGTTTGTTAGATGTTATATTTATTTTATTTATTTATTTTTACTTTTATTATTTCTGAAAAGGGAAACGATAAACGATATGTAAACAAGATGTGACTCTCAATTTAAACTGAGATTTAATAATATTTTTACTTTAGAATTATGTAGTAATGAAAAATTTTCGATTCAAAAGTGTAACTGCCAACTAATTTTTTTTTTCTCAACTCTAAATTTTGCAAACTAACTAATTACTGCTTTTTTAAAAAAAAATCACTAAATTTAATAATTAAAATTTTTGACAAAGGATCCTGGCAGGATCGCCATTTGTAAACTAGCTTTTCTTTGTTTTCAATAAAGCAGACGTTATTCTACGCCACAGTTTTAACTAAATGAATGATTCCCCACTAACACACACAACAAAAAAAAATATAATAAAAAAATGTACACAAAATAGTTTATTAATATAATTTAAATACAAACAAGAAATTGAACTAAACTCCGTTCTCACTAATACTATTTTAGGATCGCCACCTTGTTTTATAGATCACAAGGAACTATTTTAATACAAATCATTCTGTGCAAGTGACTTTACAAATTTACTCAAAACCATATAACAAAATTCTCTAAATCAAAAATTATATTCTATTTCTCAGTTAAAACCGTGAAGCGGATTTTACAATGGTCCTAGTTGAAAAATACAGAATAAAATGTGCGCAACTAACAGAAATCTTTGACTACTTTACAGAGTTAGATATTTCCCAGATAAGTCCTTTTTCTAATTAAAATATCAGAAATTAAGTCCGTGGGACTAAACCCCAACTTTGCTCACAAAATACATAGAATATTTATCATACATTCACTCCTTACTCACACATTCATAACATTTATCATCATCACACCAAATAATCAATTAAAATAGTCTCAATATAATTCAAAACGTCAATTTTATATATATCAAATAAAGTTCAAATTATAAAATTATAAACCAGTCACACAAATACCTACATTCATCACACGCGGCCTAACGAATTTTTAATACTTTCAAACTATCGAATATTGTAACTAAAACGCAAACGCGGTTTAGTTGAGCCGACCAACGACGCAAAACTATCCGATGAACGCACGAGGCTAGAAAAATGTACAAAAACCGACTTACAAAATCAGAAGTTCAATGAAAATCAAATTCAAATATAACGCACTACACAAGACTCGCGAAAATCTGGGCGCTTTGAATTCGTTTTCTTCTCGATAATTGCTGTTTTTCAATACATAGATCATACCAAA
Source organism: Cremastobaeus sp. ZL-2020 (assembly GCA_022817545.1). Classification (NCBI taxonomy): domain Eukaryota; kingdom Metazoa; phylum Arthropoda; class Insecta; order Hymenoptera; family Scelionidae; genus Cremastobaeus; species Cremastobaeus sp. ZL-2020. Next base: position 2,362 of record JABFPD010000060.1, on the reverse strand, counting down.
TACACCGGAATGGCCGCCTCGCCGCACCAAATGGAAGCTCCGCCGTGGTCTCTCACTCCAAAACGAAAAAAAAATCGGGCTCCTGCTCTGCTCAACGTTACCAGAGAGAAGAAGGAGCGCTCGTTCGTTGCGCTTCAGCACAAGTTGCTATATCCCCTCCCAGCGTACTAATTCTGTTCTCGCCGTTCTGCTGATTTTAGACCTCCAACCGTGGCGCCAATTTCAAATGAAGACATCTCAGTTCCTTTTCTTCCTCCCCGAATGTGATCCTGAATCTCCAGTTGTTGCAGTAATTTTTCTTCGTCTCTTTACCCTCGATAATGACTCTTGTCAGCCTTTCTCGGTGGTAGTACGGTATTTTAGTTTTTCTCCCCTGTTGATGCAACCAAAATGGGTTCCAACAGGGGCTCTTCCTGGAGTTTCTCCGCATCCTCGTGTGAGCAACGGAGGGTCGTGGGAGGTTGTTGTAAGGTCGAAACGATGAGATAACAGTTAGTCTGGATGATGGCAACAACGATGTCGGTCAGTTTTTGAATTTTCAGGTACGATGTAACGAGAACAAGAATTTTCCCCTGGGAAGTTCAATGTTGTAAGTTCAATGGTGCTCTGTCGCAGGAAGTTTCACCGCTCGTCCCTCGAAGAGTACGGCTTCTGAGGCGACCAAACGCAGTGCATTTCCGCGACATAGTTTTCGAATTTATAACGCAACGCAAGCTGTAAACTTCAAAACACATATTAATTTCATTGTGCCAAATAAAATTCGCAAAATTTTTCAACTCAATTCTAACGATTCAATAACCATAAGGTACAATGTTCCCTTTTTATTCTCATTGACTTTTAAATATAACGATTCAATATTTCGAAATTCCAATTTCACATTAAATTAAAATAAAACAAAATTTTTGATACTCAAACAAAGTTTCTGAATTATGGTTCGCTAGTCGTCGGTCGGGCTCTCGGTTGAGTGACCACAGTCGGATCTTCCATCTGGGCGGCAGTTTTCGTCGTATTTCTAACGTGTTCAAAATGAACAACGTTACAATGTGTATTTTGTTTATATTTTTTATTTTTTACAACAGACAGGAGTTGCTGGAGGACTACGTATCCTAATTAGAGCGATGCGTGTAAATAATTTTGGGATTCAAATTTTCAAACTAATTAATCAAAAATATTGTGACAATATTTATTTAATAATAGATTGATTAGTCCCGCATAATAATTGATTAATTTAGAAACTAATCGCTATTTCAAAAAACAATATGAGGTCAAATTCAATAAATAAGTGAATAAGTTTACAAACTCTGATACATATTAAAATTGTCCTTTGATTGAATAATTAGAAAGATTATGAAATGAAAAAGCGGTTTTTAATTTCAGTAGCCAAAATACGAAGTTTCAACAATAGAAGTAGAGATTTTGTTTGTAGTTTCTTTTATTAATTGTAGTTTTTGTTAATGAATATTTTTTATTTTCAATGATTAGTCTTTTATTTTTAGCTTCGGTTTTCCCGTTAAGATGTTACGGTGCTTGTTACAATCACATAATGAGTTGTACTATCAACTCATTATGCGATGGGCAGCTTTTTTGACAAACACCCGTTCGTTGAACTATTTGATTTTTTATTTTATTTCGGCAGATTAAGTGTATATAGTTTTTGCGAATAGTTTAAGGTTTGTTTCTAAATCGTCAATTTGTACTGTGGTTTATAAGAATTTAGTTTCATTTAATTATTTACATTTTAGTTTAATGAATCTGTTCATTTTATTGACTTTGTTTTTAATTTTTTATTAAAATTATTAAAAGCTATTAAAAACTTTTCAATATGAAACTTATATAATAAATTCTATTTGTGAGATATAAACAAATTGTTGAAAGTGCAAACAAATGTTTTGTAAACGAATTGCGTATTGTTTTGTTAAATGGAAACACTGAGCAAAGTAGAGAATTTCAGACTTTTAGTTGATCAAACGTCGCGAATCGTATATACATGAGGCGTTAGTGTTAGTTGTGTAAATATCCAATATGATTGCTCGATAGATGTCCCTTCTTTGTTTGCAGAGACAAAGCACAGACTCAAGGCGCGAAATCTGACAGGTCTATGAAGTGATGCGTTATTACACTTGAAAAATTATCGAAGTTAAAGAGTGACTATAATAATAGATTGTAATTTTATAAGCCTAACGCAATTGTTGATCCAAATATACTTCATCATGATGCTATGGAATTACTTTTGCCGTTGAAAAACGCTGAAAGATCTTTGAGAATAGTTATTTGACCGTCATCTCCTACCCACAAGAAAAGCACCACTGTGACGACAAGCACAACACTATATTTTTCCTGTTAAAGGTATCAAAAATGCCAG
>JABFPD010000059.1:0-17273 GCA_022817545.1 Cremastobaeus sp. ZL-2020 | reverse complement strand
AATAATTCGAATGAAATAAAAATAATTTTTCAGTTTTTTACTGCCTTTCGCGCGTGATATATTATTATGTTGCGGCTACCAACGAATATTTAGTTATTTCTGAGTTCAGCGCGGTATTTTTTTATGATAACCTTCACAGAAAAAAAAATTACACTGCAGTCAAGTAACTGATGTACTTAAAAATTTAACTCTAAATTCACACTGCAAAAACAAGTGTTTTAAAACGAAACATTTTTGTAGTCACTTATAAAACACTTTTCAGTGTTTTCAATTTTATCCATAAGAATAACATTAGAAATGTCTATAAGTGTTTCATTTTAAAACATTATTTTTTAGATTTTTGCAGTGCGCTTGATTCAAGTCAAATTAATTTGAATCAAGGGTAATAACATTAATTCAAGTTCACGATGTCCTCAAATATATTTCAAAATATTTCTGACTAGATTCAAGAAAAATTGTCTTGATTTATAAATGCATTTCGTAATGTTTACCAGGGAAAATAAAAATTTCTACCAATGTGTTTTAATTTTGAATTAAGAAAATTGTCATCTGGGCCTGAGCTGCACTTGTATTCCATTTCTTGAGTTACGGAATATATTAATTCACTCAGCCACATTAAAAAAACTGTCCTTGTTTAATTTATTTCTTTAAGGTTCGTTCTATCTCTTTTCTGAAGACGATTGGAGACGATTGTGGCTGAATGGGTTAATATTAAATAATGGCACATGTAAAAGTGATCGCTAATGGAGAGTTGACAACTACTACATGTTTATCAAGGATTGAAAAGACGATTCACTAAATGGGCATCCAAGCAGAAATTTTCAAACGCATTATACTCACTGAAATGTATATTTTAAATAAGAAAAAGAATTTTAGTAGAAATTAGTAAAAAGTAGAAATTTCGTCAGGTTTTTCTATAATCTAATACAGAATCAATATTTTTTATATACATTTTGTTTTTCAAAAAAAAACAACAACAAAAAGACCTGCAAAAGATCCGAAATCTCTATAGGATCTGAAACATTATTTTCTCTAACTGCAACTCAGATTCTATATTTAGAATCTTAATTTATATATAATTATCTAAGAAAGCTCATAAGAAAGAATGAGAAATTTATATCTAGATATATGCAATAGTACGGTGCAATTTCATATATACTAGACTTTTCATAATTATTGTTCGGATTTAATAAAAATAATGAAAGCTGTCCCATTTTTCATTATAATAGTTATATAAACATCTTTTCTAATTATTCTAAGAATGTGTAAATTTTCAATGAGTTCAATTTTCTGCTAAAAAGAATTTCACAAAGTGCAATAAAAAGATAATAAAAATGGTAATAAGGACTATAAACCCAATTCCATTGGAAGATATAGTATTACAACTGTAATGTAGTATTATAACATAGTATTATAACTATTTCAGTCTTGTCATGTAAACTTTAGTATAGGGATGTAATAACAATGAAGCGCAATCGAGAGCGATCTTTTTTGAGATTGCGTAGGCACGATTATGATTTGATCATCTATAAAATTGCTCATTATATAGCGATAACCTGTAAAAGTTCATAATAACTCAAATTATCACCATAAAATTTTTCTTACTTCTGCAAGTTCGTATTTGCAAGTTTTTTGTACCAGGGTAGTATGTCGCTAGTCGAGCTTTCACTTATACCATTAAAAAACCCGAAAAATTAATACAAATATACCTCACTAGTATATAAAACTACAACATTTCTTATTGCAACGTAAATTGGCTCATTAATTAGGAAAGAAGTAACCAAAACTCCAGCAAAATAATTTTTAATATGTTCCGATATTCGTAGTCTTCAGATATCAAATGTCTCTGAGAGAGCCTTTTAATTGATTACACATGCATTCCAATTAAACAATTAAATGGAAAGGTGAGATTTGCTGAGGTGCTTGATCAGGAGTTACTTTGATGTCTCTCAGTTTTAACGAAGACTGACTTCACGAAGATACCAATCTCGCCAGTCCGAAGAAACTTCTCCTATGACCTTTGGTTAGTCGTGCGTGTCAATGTACAAGAAGAGAGCATTTGCGGGCCAACTAGCCGGAGACGAATACATGTACCTATTTGTCATTAGAAAACTTTTCGGAAAGTTTGTTCGAGTCAATTCGCGACACTACGAACCAGCAAGCAATGTAATCATAATGAACACGAGTAATCAACTACTCAAATAATGATATTCCACGTAGAAGCGGGCAATAAAGTAGTTTTGCTGCTTGAAGGTCCTAAGAAGCTACTTTCCATCCTTTTGTACGGTCCAAAAGCTTTATTTTATGTGTAGGCACGTATGTAGGTACAATATTTATATTTTTGCAAGAAATTTGGAAATTGCGGATATTGGATAATTTGAATTTAAAGCCTGTGGAAATACCAAGTGATTTCGGTATTTTGTCTGCGTTAATTTAGCCGCGTCTCTTTTAGACCCTGGAGGTTTCCACACCTTATCGATTGGCGGTGCACTGTGATTTTAAACACGCGATTTATCCGTTCTTCATGGAATCCTTGGCATGTGCTTTGGTGTTGGTGCTATATTGGATCGTGTCGAATTATCGCAGATACAATCGAGTGAGTTTTCTGGAAGGTTAATTCTAAGACAAATGTGGTGATAAATTTTTTAAATCGATGAATTAAGGTTAAAGATTTCGCTTTTCATGGTTTGAAAGTATTTTTTTTAATCAACTCATTGTTAACATATTAAAACTTGAATTCGTTAGAAAATTATCATCAGGAACATTAAAAATATATATATCGGCATATAATCGCAATATATTTCAAAAATATTCTGAATATGTTTTTCAATATATTTTTCAGCCCAGTTAACGCTAAAATATTTTGAAAAAATATAGTAAATACCGAGGTAAATACATTAATATTATATGCACAACATGTTGCAGTTCTTCAAATTGAAAAATATGTCAATGAATGGAAAAAGTTGTCATTTTTCCCTTCGAAGATTGTGAATTGTGAGTTCGATTTCCAATATGACACAATTTTATTTTTCACACTGGCTTTTATATCCTACAAAGATCTGAAAAGTTTGGTAAATGACCATCGAAAAACTTCGATAAATACTTAACGAAACAAACTAGGATATTGTAGTTGAAATCATAAAGAAAACGTTGGCGAAACTTCTGCTAAACTTGAGGTCGAGCCAACTTTCACCCAACTATCAAATGTGCAATGGTAAATTGATATGATAATATAAAATATCATTCAATAATATCAATAAAATTTTTTTATACAAGCATATTCATTATTCATAATTAAAATATTTTTGTGAACGCTTTATGAATTATTACCTCAGTTTTTTTGCTAGTAAGGTTTAATTTTTTCGATTCTACAATACGTGCGAACGTGCCAGATTTATGATAAATTTTCCGTGGATTAACATTATTGTTATTTATTCTGCTCTTATGTGTATTTTTTCATTAGTTTATAAAACAGCAACATAAATCACGCAAATATCTCGAGATTATTGGCTTTTTCCACTTTTCCTGGAAATAAACGACTTACTATTGTCTCACAATACATTCATAAAACATTTGTACAAGTCTCATGATAAATGAGCTACGAAAGAAAAATGTTACTGGTTTTCAACAAGAAAAAAATAATTGATCCAATAATACGGAGTCTATCTTTTGGTTGCTAGTGTGATAATTTACTGAAAGTGTATTATTAGAGATTCTAGCATACGGGAACGTTATTACACAAAATTGCTCTGGGAAATGACTCAATTTATGTTCTACCGTTATTCAAAATATTATACACCATGGCAATCAAGAATAAAAAAGAATCGCTCATAAGTTAGAAGTTTAGGTTTTACACGAGATTCCAGATCCAAATTTTCGTTGGTTTTTTCGAAATTCATCAAAAAATTCAAGCACTGAATACCATATCAAGATAAAAAAAAGGTTGTAGAAATTCAGCAAAAATTAAATTTTTTTACAAAACATTTTTAACAATTAAACACAACAATTACAATGAAACTAATGGTTTTGATTAAACAAATTACAAGCATGATTATGACAAGAGAATTGTACTCTTACAAGCAATCACTCAGTGATGTCAGTTTTAATACAGTACTCTACAAAGTAAAATAAAATACTGTGCCGAGTACTAGATTAAAGCCGACATCACTGAGCGATTGCTTGTAAGAGCACAATTCTCTTGTCATAATCATGCTTGTAATTTGTTTAATCAAAACCATTAGTTTCATTGTAATTGTTATGTTTAATTGATAAAAAATGTTTTGTAAAAAAATTTAATTTATGCTATATTTTGGCATCCTCTTTTTTTTTTGATATGGTATTCAGTGCTTGAATTTTTTGAAATGAAAAAATACTGATGAATTAAATTCTCCTATTCACCTACATTCATTACTGCAGATGACAGTGGGACTGTATTCATGAACCCGACACAGTGCCTGACAGCTTTGTCAAGTGAACTGTATGAGGTAGACTGTTCTAACATTGCACCTAAGAGACAATTACACTCAAGCTTTAATTTTTGTATTTGTTACACTGTCGGTCTCACAGTGTGCTTACAAGCAATCACTCACTGACGTCGGCTTTAATCAAGTACTTGACGAAGTAAAATAAAATACTATGGGGAAATATTTTTGTAGCAAAAATTGGCTTTTCCGCACGAGGGCGGAAAAGTAAATTTTGCGCACGCGCCCTAGTTATGAAAAATATCCTAATCACCAAGGGAGTAGAGCAAGCCTTTTGAACTGTTGAGTGTTTTATTTGTTGTGCGAGGTTCAAACAAGGGCCGAACGCCCGAGTTAATATTGAGGAGTAAATGCTTCCTTTACTCACTTGAAAGATTGCTGTAGTATTAATGTACGTTAATAAATATTAAAAGCAGAAAATTGATACAAGCACTCACTTTCATATTGATGTTGCAGCTTGGCCATAGTTGTTATGAACTGTTGTTTACTAATTTTGGCCAATTTACATTGTTCAATGTAATCTCCTGCAATAATATCCATTATGTATTAATTTTTTTTCACGAACTTTACACTTTTACACTTCCACGTGCGTGAACCTTTATAACAATCAGGTATCTAAGCGATAGAGCTAGCAAGGCAGAATCTATTGGTCGAGTATCCTGAGTCACTACCTGTAATCTTACCGGAAAAGTGGGAACAGATTGCAATGCTATTGGCTACTGCACGCGATGACTCACGTGCGTCCTTATCTGAGAATTTGGCATGAATTCTCATGTGTGTTCTCACGCGAGTACGCGAATTAATTATTCCCGAAACAACCATAAAACTGGTACAATCATTTACACAATATTAGTATAAAATTGTTTCTTAGCTGAAATTATAATATTTTCTTAAAAATATTATTAATATAATAAGAGCTTTTTCACTCGAGAATAAAATTTGGTTGAAAAATGAATTTATGAACATTTATTTAAAACTTGTATTTTAGTTTAATATATCCGAAGAAATGTTATAATTATTATAACAATTAGGGACATAAATTACGTGACGATGTTGAAGCGCATCTTCAAGGTGTCGACGCAGAACAATAGGACGGTTCTAATCCCTTTTAAGCGTAAGACCTGGGATTTTTGCCTGATGAGGAAAAGAAAAGAAAATGACTCATTTTTCTAGAACAGTATATTCTTCCAGCGGATGCCATGCAGATTATTTACAACTGGTCATAAATGTAACAATAAGTGTCTAATAAATAAATGAACCGCCATCTTCCAGAAGTGCAAACTTCCTAAGGATTAAGACGGTTTCTGTCATTTCTGTCGTGTTTCTCCAAGGGTACGGATGTTCAAAACCATTCTCGCTCAGCGCAAATTGACGTGTTTGTTAACCAGGAATTTGTTTGTTAACGAAGAAATATATTTTCTTACTTAACATTAAGTAAAATAATATTTCTGATTAAGGTAGGTACTTAAAATATGTTTTGATTAGTACAAAAAGTTAGAAAATGAGAGTTTTCTCTACTAGCATAATTACTCGAATAATTATACTAAATTTCAGTAAACTGTTTTATTCAATTTCAGCTGAATACAAATCTATAATTTCAAAATTTATAATCGGCTCAAAGGCTCAAGGCGCAGTCTCCACTGTTGGATAAGGTTGGTTCCTCTTTATATGAGCATCTAGTAAACCCTAATAACAACTCTTTGCAAAAATTATTTACATAAAATTCATGTAAATCTATCTATCTCCTCATTGTCCTGAAATATTTCATAAAGATCTTTTATATGGATTATTTTTTTCGAATAATAAAATTTTATAAAAATTATTTGGAATACCTTAAATGAGTTATTAATTTCAAATCATATACAATATTTAAATTTGTACAGACACAAAAAAAAACATGAAAAATAGATTTAATATTGTTTTTTGAAAAATGTATACATAATTTATGTAAGAAAAGAAATGTGTATACAAATTTGTGGAATTATGCAGTACAATGAGGAGATAGGTTTATGTAAATTTTATACAAATGAGTTGTATTAATTTTACATAAAATGTACATAAATCTGACTATCAGGGTAAATATTTATAAACTGTGCTAAAATCAGTATCTTCACTCGACAAAGCCGTCAGGCATGGTGTCGAGTTAGTTAGTGCAGTCTTAGAGCTGTCTGTATTAATGATTGTAGGTGAACAGTAAGCTTTAATACCTTTTTTTTTCATTTTATTCATTTCAACCACTGAATGCCATGTCAACATAAGAAAAAAGCGGTTGCAGAAATTAAGTCAAAATTAATAAGTTTACAAACAAATTTTTTTTAATTACAAAAAAAAACATAATGATGCTGGTGGTGTTGATTGAATAACTTATAAGAATGATTGAGACAATTGAATCTTGTGGTTACAAGCAATCACTCGGTGACGTCGGCTTTAATGCGAGTACTCGAAGAAGTAAAGTAAAGTACTGTGTCGAATATTTGAATTGGTAGAACTAATTCACTTAGATGCGAAAGATGGCAGTGCTGAAAATTTGATCAGACAATTTTCCTCTGTTATGTACAAATACAAAATTCCATTCAAAAACATTGTATCATTTTCAAGTGATAATGCTTCAGTGATGGTGGGCAGTAAGTCCTCTTTTAAAGCAAGGCTACTACAGCAACATTTCTGCGGGGATAATTTAATATCACTGCCATGCCCTTGTCATTCAAGTGCGCTGGCAACGAATCGCGCGTGCGCGGTAATACCGGAATTTTGCGAAAAAGTTATGCGCAAACTTCCGGTATTTATTTACAATTCTCTGAAACGAGCAGCAATTTTTAAATCGTTTCAAGTAGCCTTTCTAGAGAGCACCTGCAAAATATCTAGGTTTTGCGAAACAAGATGGCTCACTCGCCACCAATGCTTAACAAGCATTCTGCAAAATTGGAATGTTCTTCTGCTTTATTTACGTGATGCAGTTATCACTGAAAAACTTGAAGTTGCGGTGCATTTAATTGAATTGATGGAAAAACCGGAAACAAAAGCCTATTTCTTTTTCTTACAATTTGTCACTAACTTCTTCAATAAGTTCAATGCTTTTTTCCAAGCTTCGGAAACCAGAATTCATTTGCTCAAAGAAAAGTCTGTGGAGTTTTTGAAAAATATCCTTTCAAAATTCATAAAACCAGCCCTTCTTCAATACGTAGATCATGTCCGAAATATCGACATTACAAGCGCGGACAACATCTTGCCTCTTAGCGCAGTAACATTCGGTCCTGATTGTGATTCCTATCTCAATACATTACAGGAGACAGGAGAATCCAGAATCGTTGACGAGATCAAACAAACATGTTTGAAGTTGTATATTACTGCTGCTCAGGAACTCATTACTCGATTACCAATCGATGATAAATTCTTGAGCGATTTGAATGTATTTAACTCCAAATCTGCATTGTTTGATCTAGACAGAAAGGCTTCTTTACAAAAAGTACTTTCTGTTTCTCAGAAAATCGAGGGCTTCGACGAAGCTGGATTGTCCTCTGAATGGAATAGGCTGTATTCTGATTTTTCCGATCAAGAAAAGAGTCAATTAAAAGCATGCTCATTCGACAGAATGTGGAAAATGATTTTTCAACGATCAGAGAGACTGGAATATCCGAACTTAAAGTCGTTAGTCACCGCGGTTCGGACTATTCCAAACTCGAATGCTGATGCTGAGAGAACATTTTCCATGTTACCAGACGTAAAAACCAAGAAGCGGAATAGACTTTCTGCGGAGAACGTCAATAGCATTTGCGTCTTGAGAGCAAAATTGAGGTCAGAAGGTGAAACTGCTGCAAGTATGAAGTTGGATCCCTCTTATATAGGTTTAATGTCATCTGAGCACATGTATGTTGCGAAAAATGAACCAAAAAGAAAAAGGGCGAGACTACAAGGTACAATATCAGATGCAGAAGATGCAGATTAGGTTCAAAGCACAAATCTGCGGTTTCCACGTGGAATCCACGAATATCAGTTTCTTCTAAACGTTGTGTAATATGTTTGGTACCTGCGTGTATTACACGCGTAAATGTGAAGATACAAATAGTAGATTACCCGTGCAATATGCATAGAAAACAAATTGAAACCATTGGTATTATCCACGATTTCAACAACGTATCAAGTTTACATATTAGATACGTACGTATCTAATATTTGTGGAATACTCGTAGAAAATTTTATATCTGTAGGTGCTCTGAAAACACATTTTTGAGCTTGTGGAGCATTAGTTTTAATGATCATTTCTGAAATTATGAAGTGCGATATTATAAAAATAGTTAAATAAGGATAGAAGAAATTAGAAGTCAAACTATTTAGGCATAAATGTAACATTGTAAATACTATATAAAATAAAATCATGCGTTTAGACGTAGTAATAAATATTTAAAATTGTACTTTTCTGACAAGCGTTGCAATTGTTGATTTAATTGTTTTGTTTAATCAAAAGGAATGAAAATAATATTTTAGTATACTGTTTAATATAATAGAATATAAAACATTGCAAATGAAAGTCGCCGAGTGAAATCTTGAAAGCTTAGATATTATTTATTAGGCTATGTAGGATTTTTAATTTTATTACTCCGTAAAGGAGCAGACATGTGCCATGTATATTATAAAAACATACAGTGCAATGAATGTATGTGAGATAATAATTACCTAATATAAAGTAAGGCTTGCGATTAATGTATACATGTAAAGTTTGTTAGAATTAAAAACAAAAATTAAAAAAATTTTACCACGTTGTTCTTAATATGAATATTAGTAAGAATTGAAAAACAATTATTTTTTATAATCAAGTCAATCGTAATTAACCAGTTAAAATATTCTATCAAAGTTGTAAACTAGTTATCAACCCTATCCACAGGATTTTACTTTTAAGTATCAAATTTATTATTCATATTACGAATAAACTAAACTAAATCTTTAACTAAATCTTTAATTATAATTATTAATATTTTTAATTCATTAATATACACAATATGTTTATTATTTTAAAAATCAACATGCGTCAATTATAATGCAGGCAAATGTTTACTAGCTCACCTGTTGGCTAGTAAACATTATAAATTTTATTAAAAAATTTTAAATAAGAAAAAGTATAAACGGCGAATTCGGCGCGCTTGTTTGTTTGCTATTGTTTACTAGCTCACCTGTTGGCTAGTAAACATTATACATTTTATTAAGAAATTATTATTTTTGTATTATAATTAGTAAAATTTATTTGCTGCTCTTTTATGATTTATTGAAAGATAAATTAACCGGAATAAAATATAGTTTGGCACATATATGTGCCAAATATATATATATTTCAATTTAAGATCGATTTCGTCCTTTTCCAGAATTAAACTCTTACAAAAGTTCTATCCAACATAAAATCATATTATTCAATTGTCCAGAATAGACTGAAAATCATTTCATTTGACGATTTTCAGGATTCAATACAATTGGCACAGTCGAGTTCTTAGTCTCAAAACATCTAAATCAAATATTTGTTGCATTTAGTTAAAGTAAAAAAAATGAGGCATTATGCCTAACGTCGTTTAAACTATCAGTTTAAAACTTTTTTGACGGTAAACTGATGACCGGTAACGTCAGTTGCGCTCGTTGCGCTTTACCATATAATACGGAGCGCGCGATTATACCGACAGTTAAAGCAGAAATAGCTTACGGCTACGGAGAGTAACTAAAGTGAGTAGTAAGGAAGGCTGAATGGAAGGGGGAAAGGCGCCGCGGCTCCGTTCTGGCATCACTGCGTAAAGCTCGCTCTCTTCTCTTCGTGGCAGTCAACCTGTAAAGACCTCTGATATTTTAACCTTTCGCGTGTGCGGACTTCTGTCCGTACACGTGTTTAATAAATACCTACTCACATCATAAACAGTTTGAACAGTCAATTATTGCCGAAGTTCTCGTGCATTAGATGTAAATCCAGTAAAATCACGGTTCGATTAAATCAAAATCACGGCTTAAAACAAGTGCCACGCCAACTGCCATGATGCGTTTGCCGCTCGACGCATCATCCTGATCCACCTTCGAACTGAAATAAAATTCCGAACAAGTCCGATAAAATCCATTTGGAAACTAATTACGCGTGGGAATTCGGAATTTCCAAGTCCCGCGTGTAACAACTGGTGACAGCGCGGTGGGATACGAAACGCCCGCTAAACATAACCTGACTGCCACGCAACCAGATCCATCATCGCCACAACGACCCTCCGACGCCGTTCCTGAGTAAGTTCCTGCTCATATTCATGGAAATTCCGTCCGAGAAAGCCGTATTTGACGCCGTTTGCCGATAATCTCGTCGCTGACCATGCCATTGCACGGATTGATGCCACGGTATTTTCCGCTCCACGTGTCGCCGCCATCTTGGAAACTGGTGCATGCCGAGTAACCTGAGCTGTTTTCTGTTGTTCACAAACTACACGCTTTCAAAGTAAACCTGTTCCTGAAGTCCTGGATTTATCAGTCGAACCGGAATTTGTCGATTCTACACTATGTCGACCTAACCTCAATTTGTTACTGGATTACGGGTTATTCTGAGACACTATTCGTGAATTTCGAGTTGCTGTTCCGTTCCTGATATTCCTGTGCAGTTTTGTCCTGAAGAAGCTGTTTTGAGAAGATTATTGAAGGTCTGTTCCTGGAAAACTGTTCTGCCCGTGTTATTAATGTTGCTGAGATCTTCATATAGCTGTTCCTGCGCAACCAATTATCATCGTTCCAGAGAGTCCAGTTCTGCGAATTCCTTGGTTTGTTTACTCTGAAAATGCTGAAAATTGTCATTTTATATCGTTGATCAAAAACTAATACTTGTATTATTCTAGTACCTGTTTAATAGAGAAATTTCAGTTCTATATTCAATTTCTTCGAAATATTTTCTGTTGTAAAACATTGTTTTCTGATACTTTTGACCACAAGTAAAATACTTTTTTTATTGTTATCTTTCGTTATTTTTGTGAATTATTACTATTAAACTTTGTTTTCCAATTGATATTCATTGCATTTTGATTAAATAATGGTCATAATGGTTTATCTGAAAAACATTTCGTTGTAATATGTATTTGATAACTTACAGTAATTCCGTGTAAAATAATCAGAAATTTATAAAACAACAGTATATCCTTGTAAGTACACCCTTGCGGATATTCTGAAAATCTAACCTGAATGAGAGGATCTCGGTTGGATAAATTTAAGCTTCATGTCTCATTAAATTCTGTGATTGTTTGGTAAATCGGAAATAAAAATCTGAGAATTCTAGAATGTTCTGATCAGATTATTATACGGATAATTTTTTTGTGGAAAATAAGTATATTACTCATTCTGTATGAATTATAATTTTTTTTTCTTCTCATTTCTCTCATTAATTTGTTATAAAAGTAGAAAGTCTGTACAACTAAACTTGAATCTTACTAATTATAACATTAAATTTCAGAAATAATAAATTCCTGGTAACCTTTATTTGCAAAAAACAGACAGAGTATTCTAGATTCGATATTAGAGAATCAGCATATTTGATATTTCGTGAAATGTAATATCTGTTAAAATGAAATTTTTTTATCCGGAGTAATTGATGAACAATCCTGATCATGAACACTTTATAAATTTCGACATAAATTCGGTAAAATTACAACGTCATTTCTGAATCTGTAACACGATTTGGTTATGGTTGGAGAAAATTAGTTTATATGAAAATCTGAAATGTTTTCAAATTAATTGAAAGCGCTTGAAAATCTGAAATCTGAAAAACAAAATTTATTCATGAATAAAACCTGAAAAAAAAAAATGTTTAAAATTATCTAGGTAATTTTAAAATCAGAACTCTGAAACATTTTAAATCTTGAAAGAATCTGAAAAATAAATCTGAAATCTGAAAAATTTATTCATGAATAAAATCTGAAAACTGTTCAAAATTATTTAGGTAATTTTAAAATCAGAACTCTGAAAAATTTTAAATCCTGAAAAGAATCTGAACAATAAATCTGAAAAATCAAGTCAAGTAATGAATTCTACATCCGAATGAATTTTAGAATCATTTTACGCGTTCAATAATCTGAAATCTGAATAAATCAAGTTATCAATTAAAATCGAAAATCTGTAGAATGATTCAGGCAATTCTTAAATATAAATCTGAATAATGAAATTCATTACTGAAAGCCCGAAAACCCGAAAAAATCTGGATTTTTTTTAATTTGAATTCTTTAAATAAAACTTATTTCTCAAAACTAGATTATAAAATTAATTTGATTCTTAAGTTACTGTTTAGTGATCTTTACATCTAGTAGTTGACTTGAAAAATCTGCAACTGTAATATAAAATTGAATCATTGATTTCGACATTTATTTGTAATTTTTGTTATTTGAAATTTGAACTGTTGCCGTGTCAAGAATTCTGTGGAAATTGTGACACTAAAACTATCTGAAATAACATCTGAAAATTTTGGGAAATATTTATGTCTTGAATCTGAAATAAAAACAAATAAAATTCTTATTCATGATTAAAGTCTGAAAATCTGTTGAATTATTTAGGTAATTCTAAAATCTGAAGCTGAAGAGTGAAATTCTATTTATTCAGTATAGTGGTGAAATACAGTAAATCAGTACTAAAACAAAAAATCGTAAATTTATTAGAGAAAATAAAATTCAGATCTGTTTAGTAATTGCTCACAATTTTTATAATTTTACACGTAAATCGTAACCAATGTTTTTTTTAAATATTTAGATCTGAATCAGTAAAGCGCAATAAATAAAAAAAAAATTTCTTTCTTTTGCAGAATTCAATGTAAATATTAGAATTTCTTTTTATCATACTGCTATTCAGTGTAAGATTGTAAATCGTTCGTTTTTTTTATTCCTGAAAAATTAAATTCCGCGACATCTGAAACTATCTTTTTATCGCAGCTTCCAGTAGATTAACAAAAATTTTGGTCAGGCAGATTATAATCAGTCAGTTTCGTGTTAAATGAAATACAACTATCGCAAAATTTGCATCGTCAAAATGCTCGAATACCGTTAAGTGGCAATTCATTTGGATATTCGTTCTTTTGTCATAAATGCAAAACGCCGTAGTTAATTCATTTCTTACGGATGAAATAGAAATCTGATAATTATTTGTAATCTGACAACATATAAACAGTTATTTGTAAATTTCGTAAAATTTGTATCCGATCTGAACCCTTATTCAGAATACATTTTAAGGTAATAATTAGAAAAATTTGTACTTATAGGTAGTCAATTCAAAATCGGGATTAACTAAATTCAAATCAACTAGTTGAAAACCTGAAAAATCATTCAACAAATTAAACGCGCATAAAAAGGCCCAAATTCAGCAAAATGTTATAAAAATGAACGTAACAAAATGCTCAGATACCTGTTCAAATTGATTCTGTTGAATTAACGGGATATCAGTTCTTTTGTTGTAAAAGCGTTTCGGAAAAATAGCATTTATAAAAAGTTTAAATAGCAGAATCAGGCAAATAGTGAATAAAAACTTGAATTTAAAATTTACTAGTGCCACTCGCAAAAATAAAAATCGGTTACTGCAAAAATAAGGCTTATCATTTGATGTTTACGATAACCCTGTGAAAGCACACCCATTTTATTACGCCGGTCAAAAAATTGATAGGTGTCAAGATAATCAAAATCAGTTGAAATGAATTAAAATTCAGAAACTAAAATAGGTAAATCGAGCCACACGCGGAAAAATAAAAAAAATGAAATTTAAACAATATTTCTTAGCGGATAATTTTGTAAAAACGATAACCCTGTGAAAGTATTTCCATTTTCCTGCCTGTCGCAGTAGAATTTATGTCTGAAAAAGAAACAACATTTTGGATAAATTTGAACAATAAAAGTCCCACTTATTTGAGCCGGTGGCTCAAAACTTAATGAGGGGGGTGTTACATCTGACGGGCAAAATTTTAAACTATTCGCGTAATTAAGTTATTGACAAGTTATCAAGATCTGATCAGACTCAATCAATTTTCAATAATAAATAACCTTTTGCTAACTATTCTAAATATTAATACTTGTAAATCACAGTATTTAATCATGATCGTTCAAATAATTCAGTTTCGCCATCTTTTGAACATGTTTCGATGAAAAGCTTTTACCATCGGAATCGTCGGTAAGTCGGTAATTTACCGACCATGGTTAATTTCAGAATATCGGAAATCTGTTAAGTTGACATAACTTGTATTTTGTATTCGTAGCACTTATGATTAATGTATATTGTAATTATTTGTTATTTAAAAATACTCTATTCTCTTCTGCAATTGTTGCTTAAAATCTAGAAATAAGTCAAGCCTTGATCAAGTTCTGTTTTGCAATCTGACTGTTTATCAAACTTCATGATTTCTATTATGCGAATATGTTATTATTATCAAAATTGTATTTGTTAGTTTACTCATGTATTTAAATTTAAACAACCATTGTATATTGTAATTAGTATGTAAACTATAAAATCAGTATTTGTTTGGATCTAATATTTAAATAGTAAATATCAGTAACTTTTGTCAATTTGTTTAATTAAAATGAAACAATATTTAAAAGATCAATTTAGTAAAGTTCAGTAATTGAAATCTGAAATGAAACTCAGTTGAATTATTAAAAGTATAAATTGTTGATAAATGAAATAAATTCAGTAAATGTAATTAGTCATTTAGTAAGAAAATGTTAAATGATTGAATTCAGAACATAGTTTAAATAGTCGAGTTCCGAACAAAGTTGCACTGAGACTAAAGTCACGTCTTGTCTAGGGATAATTAATAACTTTGACCACACCAGTACTTGTATTTGTAAAGTCAGTATAATTAGTTACAAAACATGTTTGGATAAGTCAGTTAGTCCATCTAATCAATATTTCGCATATCGGAATAGCTAAAATTCTGCAACAAATAATTGAAATCTAGGGAATTTAGTAATTAGATTCTAGAGGATAATTCCTAACAAACTCTTTATTCAGTACATACAAAAATCAGAATCACTAACTAATTGTCGATAAAATCTATGTCGAAAATGTTCAAATCTGAAAAACATTGTTAGACTAAGTTGAATATAAATCATGTCTAATGTTACTCATGTACAGACCGAGCTTTGGGAACGCCTAGTAACTAGTCGTGCGTGATAGACTGAATGCCCCACTCCCGGTAAATCTAGTCAAGATACCTCGGTGCATCGCAAAGCTCGCTCTCTTCTCTTCGTGGCAGTCAACCTGTAAGAACCTCTGAGATTTTAACTTCTCGCGTGTGCGGACTGCTGTCCGTACTCGTGTTTAATAAACACTATCATAACCAGTTTGTGCAGTCAAATACTCCTCGTGTATCCTGTAAATAGTACACGTATATCAATCAAAATCACGGTTTTATCAATTTATCGAGTACCACCTTGAATCAAATGTCACGCTAGCCGCCGTGATGAGTTTGTCGCTCGACTCATCACTCTGAGGAACTGGAAATAATCATTGAGTCTACTTGGATACAAAATTACGCGTGGGAATCTGAAATTTCCAAGTCCCGCGTGTAACAACTGGTGACAGTGCGGTGTGATACGAAACGCCCGCTAAACATAACCTGACTGCCACGCAACCAGATCCATCATCGCCACAACGACCCTCCGACGCCATTCCTGAGTAAGTTCCTGCTCATATTTATGGAAATTCCGTCCGAGAAAGCCGTATTTGACGCCGTTTGCCGATAATTTCGTCGCTGACCATTCCACTGCACGGATTGATGCCACGTTATTTTCCGCTCCACGTGTCGCCGCCATTTTGGAAACTGGTGCATGTCGAGTAACCTGAGCTGTTTACTGAAGTTCATAAACAACACTCTGAAAGTGAACTTGTTCCTGAAATCCTGGATTTATCAGTCGAACCGGAATTTGTCGATTCTACACTATGTCGACATAACCTCAATCTTTTACTGTTCCACCTGGTATTCTGAGAAGCTGCTCTTGTATCCTGATTGCTGTTCCTGTTCCTGTGTCAAATAGAACTGCTCTGGAGAAGTTGTTCCTGTCATCCTGAAGAAAAATCTGTTCCTGGAATGCAGTTTTTTCCATGTCGTTCCTGTTGCTGAGATCTTCATGCTGCTGCCCCTGAGAAATTTTCTGTTTCAGCAGTCATTTGCTGTTTCTGTTCGTGCACTCGAAGAAAGCTGAGAATCAATCGGCCCTGTCCCCGAATCTTTGCTGAAAAATTTAAGTATTTCTGTAATATCGGGTTTTCTGGAAGTTTCCATAGCACTTAATAAATGTTGTTATATATTAAACTGTTCTTTGATGATTTGAAATTCAGTTCCTGAACAATACATGAATTAAATCACGATCCAAGTAAAGTGCCACGCTAGCTGCCGTGATGTGTTTACCGCTCGGCACATCACTCTGACTGAAATTCATTTCAACGAGAAATTCTGAGTTATTCTGGTAAAATCCATCCGAGAACAAAATTACGCGTGGGAATCCGAAAATCTAAAGTCCCGCGTGTAACACGTGTACTGTATCTTCGTCTCACTTTTCCCATGTATATTTTATGAGTGAAAAAGTATAGGGATAAAAAATGGAAATATATATCCCGCGGCTGGAAGATAGCTTAAAAATGTATTCATTAGTCACATTTATGAACTGAAAAAAATTTTGTATCAACATAATTTATCAGTTATATTAAGAAGTTTAACTTCAGAAAAAAACCCTAAAAAAACCCCTAAAATATTTTCCCCCTAAAACTCCCCCTAAATGAAATAAAAACCTCTAATTCTGGGGGGAAAACCCCTAACCTGGCAAC
>JABFPD010000058.1:0-17290 GCA_022817545.1 Cremastobaeus sp. ZL-2020 | reverse complement strand
CGAGTATTTTATTTAAAAATTATGCTAACCTAAAAGACAAAATGTGTCAGCTGTTTCAAAATATCTTGTTTAGGCACTGATGCTAAATCGATGGCATTAGGCCCGCCATACAAGCACTAAAAAACCACGAGTTTTCAATGCAATTGTACAAAAAAAGATTTTTGAAATTTTTTATTTTTTTATCATTTTTTAACTATTTGGTTTTTATCAGTTTCTGTTATATAATTTATTAATTTCCATTAATTAATAAATTATAGACTAAAACAAAAAATTGTTACATGTTCATTATAATGGACATGGTGAATGAAAAGGTTAATGGTTAAGTATGTTCTTTTAGGTTAATCAGGCCATTACATTCTTATGATGATTATATTACGATGTAAGTTTTTCTGCGGAATATAATTTCGAGCAACATAAATACAATCGCAATTATAAGTTACTGTTGTTATATAGTTATATAACTATAATATGTTATAACCTTGTTGCTGTCGATCAACTTTTCCTGAAGACAATAGTGCGGAACTTAAGATGCCGAAATGTAACTAATTATACAAGCACGCGCGAGTCCACTGTAGCAACGGGAATATCGATTCTCTTTGTTATGTTGCACACCATTTAACAATTTATTAATTGGTTTTCCATTGCAAACCGCGATAAGGAAAGTTCGGTTAGATAAATGACCAGATTAGCTGAAGAAGTTGATAAGCGTTCAGGGCAAAATGTGTATAATGTAATTTTTTGTACCCGGGGCATGTAAGTGACCACTTGCGCTGCAAGTTATTCGAAGCGTAATTAGCTAATTTTAAGCGACTGACGGTCCCGTGCCGTAAGTTGAGCACCAATGCGGAAATAGCATCTATAGGTTCACTTTTTTTAGAAATCTTCATGAATAGACGTTAACTGTCAATTCGATGCATTTGATAGATAATATACTACAATAAAGTATGATTTATGTACCATATTTGCAATAAAATTTCGTGTTGCGCACTTTCATATTCTTCTTTCCCTATATCATCTGCCAGTTTGTCGATCACTCCATTGGTCTAGGCGAAGATGGGCGTTTTTAATGAGAATCAATTAAATTCCTGCGCTAAAAACTACGTCACGTGAGATAAGCGATCCGATAATTATGCCCTGGCTAAATGTTCTTTCTCAAAACAACACCACAGCTCTGCGAGTCCAATTTACACAATTAACTAGAAAATAGGCGAATATTCGTTAAATTTTTCTTAGCGAACATTTTTGCTGAGCAAGTTTTTATCTTTAATTTATGTAGATAATAAAACGAATTTGGTTCGGCGTTAAAATTGCTGCCAAGAAATTTATTTACAAGGACACAGTAACTTTGCGTTTTTGAATTTCAGGTTGATTTATCACATATTTATTTTTTGAAGTATTGTTTACTGACTCGCCAGCCTATTAGAAAATTAAAATTTCCAATTCAGTTCTTTTATAAATTTAATTATTTCAACTTTGACACATAATTTTTGTTTACTTCATTTCAATTATGTAATTTGATACCTTGATCGATTTATTGAATCGCTTTTTTCTATTGGTTGAATGTATGAAAATTTGAAAATCACAACGGGACCAAAGTTATTTGTTACAAATAAAATAATTCTACTGCTCCAAATGATTTAACTAAAATATATGCTTGATTTCGATCGAACATTCTTGAAAATGGCATTAAACTAAGAAGAGAGCGTTTCAGTATGGCGTTAACTTTCCTTAAAGGAAAATATTGTAGATGAGCAAGAAAAATGACGCGCTAACTTTCAAATTCCATTATACTATTTAGACCTCTTCCCAACTTTCTTAAGCGGGATTCGATTGACCGATGCAGCGGATACTCAATTTAAACCACAAACTTTGGATATTAAAACAAATAAAAAGCGCAGATGTTATTGTAAAAACTAGCCGTTCCAAATTATCTGACGTGTTAAAGTTAAACTTTTTTACAATGTTCAAATAAAAACGTGTTAAAATTAATTGAGGTTATGTCTAATAATTATTTATACATTAGTTCAACAAGCTTATTTTATTTTAAAAAAGTTACACGTTATAATTGCAAGCAGTTATATTCCTTTCAGGGGGAAATTTTAAATACATTACAAATCTGAAAACATTGATGAAAAAAATTCATGTTTCGATTCAATATAAAGAAAATGATCAAAATTAAATTATCAATTTTAAGATTCAAATAAATTCAAATACAGTAAATTTATTTTGAATATACGTTTGAAAAATAAAAATGTTGTATTTTTAAATAAATACAAAATCTATTCAATAAATAGACAATACTATCTGCTATATATAATAAAATATATATCGACAGCTGAGAAGAAAAACCGGTCGGTTCAAAATTCATTTCGGAAACCGATCAGCTCATAATTAATTTCGGAAACTTGCTAGCTCAGATTTCTGTTCGGAAACAAGCTACTTAAGAATTCAATCGAGAAACCGGCTAATTGAAGTACCCAGGTAGAAAAATACAGTCGTACCGACGTCGGCACAACGTTGGCAACGTCGTGACGGCGTTGTTAGACAACGTCGATTTGACGTTGGATTAAGATTGGCATGTGACACCCGGCCCACGTCGTTTGCCGACGTTAATCCTACATCGTTTGCCAACGCTGACCCAACGTCGGATGTCGACGTTGGGCAGATGTGGTTAGCTAACGTTATTCCTACATCGTATTCCAGTGTTGATCATACGTCGATTCCCAACGCAAAACCGCAATTGTCCACGAATTATATATACTTTGAATCCATAACAATGAATAAATACTTTATTATGTTATTTAAGGTAAAATACCCGCGCGGAAAACTCGGATTCTCCCACAGACGATGCCATAGGTCCCCACAGACACTGCCATAGGCAGCCACGGATCAAAGCCTATTAAGCCACAGAACCTGCCACAGATGCCACAGTGTTTGCCACAAGTGCCACAGACCCCGCCACCTGTGGGTAAACTGTGGGATTTGGACAAAACCCACAGTTTACCCACAGGTTGCCACAGACGTAGCCATTGCCAGCAGCAGGTTCAGCCACAGGCTGCCACAGCTGGCCACAGATGAAGTCAAAGGCTGCTACGATTAGCCACAGGTCTAGCCATTAGTAGCCACAGACATCGCCATAGGTTGCCACAGCTAGCCGCAGGTATAGCCATTGCCAGCAGCAGGTTCAGCCACTGGCAGCCACGACTGGCCACAGATAAAGCCATAAGCTGCTACGATTAGCCACAGGTCTAGCCATTGGTGGCCACAGACATCGCCATATGCAGCCACTGAATTTGCCATAGGTTGCCACGGCTAGCCGCAGGTGCAGCCATTGCCAGTAGCAGGTTTAGCCACTGACAAGTTTAATTTGCGCAGAATAATTGTTTTGTTTATTACAAATAGTCGTAGTATATTTCTTGTTATTTTTCATAAATAGACATATTATCACGGTTAATATATCCAATTTTTATTATTATCCGTTAGGTATTTTATTATATAAAAATAGGTTTATATTATAACAATTAACAATGTATTTATTTGTCAAGATAACCCTGACGAAAAAGTTAGGACGATGATCGTCCTAACATTGTCCTGACTTTTAGAATTAACTTTTCAGACATATAATAAGAAAATAATGCATCAAAACAAGAAATGTATTAATTATTAATGTTAGGAAACAATTTTACATGACACAACAGTGATACAAACAAACAATTTTTGTTAATAACTATTTAATTAAAAAATGTATATCTTTTTTAATGCATGGACATTTTAGTCGGGGAAAAAACTTTTCTGATTTAATAATCTGTGAATTTTGCAACATTGTAAAGTGCAATATGACAATAAACAATAACGATTGTTAATAACAATTTAATTGAAAAATGTTTATTTTTTTTAATTTAGCGACATTTTAGTTGAGGCAAAAACCTTTCCCCACTTAAGAATCTGAGGATTTCCCAACATAATTTTATGGCGCAATATGACAATAATCAAAAAATTTGTTAATAACAATCTAATTAAAAAATATATCGTCTCGAATTTAACGACATTTTAGTTTAGAAAAAAGATGCCTGTTTACAAACCTGAGAATTTTCCGACATTGTATGCATAAATATTGCGTTAAACAAAAAAGAATTGTTAATAATAACCTAATAGAAAATGTATTTATTTTTTGGCACTAAATTCAAATGAAAAAACAATAATATAAATTTTAAAATATTTTGTACCTGTTTTACAAGCAAAAGATACAAGATCAGAAATGTTTCTAATCGTGTCTCAATTCGTATTTATGTAGTCTAGTAGTTAATATGGTAGAAAATAGCTAGAAAAGTAAAAACCAACTACTAAAAAATTACTTAACTACATTAAAAAATCGTAATATTTTAAAATAGAAAAAAATTAAATTTGAATTTTTAAAATTCGATATGGTGTCCTTTCAGCGACTTTTCTTAAATTCAATAAATTTGAAAATCTAACAGTTTTTGAATATTTTTAAAATTTATGAAAATATGAATAAAATTCACATTTCATAAAACTCTGACTAAACGTTAAACATTTAAACAAAATTGAAAAATTTTGAAAATTTAAAAACATTAAAAATTGGTAAAATTTGAACTTTCAACAACATTTAAATAATTAAAACAAAAATGAACAAATTTGAAAATTTGAAGAAATTGAAAATCTGGAAAAATGTTTAAAATTCAAAAATATAAAAAAATTGGAAATTGGAAAATTTTTGAAAATTGAAAAATTTTGAAAATTATTGAAAATTCGAAAATATAAAGAAATTTGCAACATATGCAAATTTAAATATTGCTAAAAATTAATTTTTTTTTGAAATTTTGAAAATATAAAAGAAATTTGCACCATTTGCAAACTTAATAATTGCTAAACATTTTAAAAATTTGAAAAATTTTGAAAATCGTCGTAACATCGTCTTAACTTTAAGAATTGAATTTCTCGACATATAACGATGGAAAATTGCATAGAAACCGGAAAGTTTCTAATTTTCAAAATTTTTTCAAAATTTAAAAATTTTCTAATTTTTCAATTTTGAAATTTCTCAAATTTTCAAAATGTCTTGCAATTTTCAAATTTGCGAATGCTACAAATTTTTTTATATTTTCAAAATTTCAAAAAAAATTTAATTTTTAAAAATTTCTAACATCGTCCTAACTTTTTTGTCAGGGAATTTAATTTTTGATGTTTAAAAATTAGTAAAAAGTATTATTTTAACTTGAGAGTGTAAATGTCCAACAGTGAGACACAGCTTATTTTAAGATCATAGATTGTTTTAAAAATATTTTATTTCTTATGTTAACTATATAATGAAGAAATTAGAAAATACATGACAAAAATTACACGGTGTGTATCACTTATGGACGATTTTTGGAAAAATGTGATTTTTTGATTTTACTTTTAAAAATAATATTCAAATTTATTAATTAAATGTCAAACATAATTAATCATAACAGGTAACATTAATATTTCACATTCCTTAAGCAAGTTTTTTCGAGGTAAGAAAAAAGTGTCTCGCTGTTGGTGCTTCTCCCCTACATGTTAAATAATCGCTCAAAACTGCTTATCTCAATGTTTAACGTCAGTAAATTCTATGTGTCGTTTGTATTATTTACAAAAAAAAGTAGATCTGTTCGTAAACATTTGGGTTGTATGGATTTAATAAAAAAATCAATTGATAAGTACTACTAAATAATGTAAAATCTATTTAATCAAAACTCCATCTAATCAATATGTTAATAAATCCGAACTACCATATAGTCAAGAAAGCTTTTGATCAAAAACTCATATGATTATAAAGCATTTTATTATAATTGTTAATTGATAAAAATGACGAATAATGGCAAAGTTCTTGACATGTCTACTTATTTAGTTGACACGGTAAAGTCACTGAAATGTCGTTTCACAAACAAAATATACAATTAAAGTCTCTCCTAATCAATGGTATAACACAAAAAACAAGTTACAAAATCACGCAATTATTTAGGCTCAAAACCTTCTGAAGTATCAGTTGGATTAAGAAAAATTTATACAGTAACAAAATTATTTGGTCAAACAACATTTCCTGAAAACATTTATAAAACTTACGAATCGTAAGAATAAAAACTCATTAGACCAAAAAGGCATTTGATTAAAAAAGTCAAATAATTAAACTGTCAAATCATCAGAAAAATATCTAATCAGAAAAGCGTTTGATGAAATCTGTCAAATAATTGAACATTATTTGAATCTAAAAGTCCTTAAATGAAAAATACATGGTGACAAAACTTTTTATTGATCAGTGAATTATATAATAAACAATTTGTTTTAATAAAAATATATATGATTTGAACTTTAAAATCATCTATAAAGCATTTTATAAAAAATTTATTTTCTGAAGCGCAAATTCATTAAAAACTATAACATTATCAAAAACACTATGACCGAAAAATTGTCGAATGAAAAACACAATTGATAAAAATGTTTCATTTGTCGGAAAAGCAATTGATCAAAGAATCAGTAGATCGAAATAGCACTCGATTTGAACTTACAAATGATAAAATAATCATTATATTTTCAAGTTATTCAATGAAAAACGTGTTCAGTTAAAACTGCAAAATGATAAAAAAGTTTAAATATGAGAACTTTTCGATTCAATAACGTATTTGTGTAAAACTATGGAACGATAAAAAGGTCAAATTAGTTTAAGGCATCTAATCAACAATGTATTTAAACAAAAGTGTCGATTCAAGGTCAATGTACTCAATCTAAGTAACATTCGATGTAAAATAAATTTGATAAAATTTTTCAATCATTGAAATATCAATTAATCAATATATTTTTACATAAAAAAACACATTTGACTATAACATCTAAATTACCAGAAAATCATCTAATCCAATAATCATTTCGTCGAATTACCATTCATCATAGACGTTAAACGATTAAAAAATGAAACTATCAAGACTTCATCTGATCGCAAAAGCCATTTTACCAAAACCGCATAATAATAAAAAATAAAACAATAAAAAATTTGTTTGATTAAGAATACATTTAGAAAAAATTTTAAATTATTCTGCAATATTTTAAACAATGTGTTTTCTTATCAGAACCCAAAGAAATCTAAACTGTTTCATGAGCGGAAAATTATTTGCTTAAAAAATCATATCATAAAAATATATTGAATCAGACCTGTCAAATGAACAAAAAATCAGTTGATAGAAAAGTGATATTATCAGAAATGCATTTGAAGTCAACTTTCAATTAATCAAAAAAAACATTTGATTGAAATGTCATTCAATCAAAAATGCTTTTCATGAAAACAATCAAATGATGAATAAATCATTTGATCGAAAAGTCATTTAATCGAAAACGCATTACGCCAAAAACGGTCATATTATCAAAACATTATTTAAATAAAATTTCTTTTTATGAAAAAGACATTCTATCTAAACAGTCTAATGATCAATAAACTATTTGATTAAAAATTCGATTGATCAAAACCTACTTTAAACAAAACTTCCAATTAAACAAAAAATCTGTTAATCTAAAAGTTTTTTTATCAAAAATTATTTTGATCCTAAAAGTCAAATAGTGGAAAGCTTAGTTGATTGGAAAGTTATTAAATAAAAAATTTCTTTAATCAAAATTTTTGGAGAATCCAAAAATCAGTAAATAAAAAAGTAAATTGTTTAAAAATGCATTTAATCAAAACTGTCAAACTATCAAAAATCATTAAAATATAAAGTTTTTTTTATAAGGAGTGTACCTGATCGTAACTGTCATATGTTCAAAAGATCATTTAATAGAAAAGTTATTCAATAAAAAAATAATTTATTTACAAATTTCATATGGTGGAAAAATTACTTCGTCAAAAAGTCATTGACCAAGAATTCATTCACCCAAAACATTCAAATAATGGAATAATTATTTAATATGAAAAACATTTCATCGAAAACGTATTTTACAAAAACTGGAAGCTGATCAAAAAATCATTTGATCGCAAATTCATTTTATCGAAATTGCATTTTATCGATACTTTAAATATAAAAAAAATCACTTTAACAAAAAATCATTTCATCAAAAGTGCATTTGAACCAAAATGTGAAATGATCAAAAAATTATTTGATTGAAATATCATGTGTTTAAAAAAATATTTGATCCAAACTGTTAATTGATCAAAAGATAAGTTCATCAAATATTTATTCGTCAAAAAATCATTCAAAAAAACTGTTAAATGATTAAAACAGCACTCTATCAAAGATTTATACGATTAAAATGTGTTCAATCGAAACTGCCAAGTGATCGAATAAGCATTTAATCGAAAAGTCATTTAATAATGAAGTAATTTAATAAAAACTGTGAAACAAGCAAAAATTCTTTTTTAAGAATTCAGTAAAATACTATAGTTAACTGATCAAATTTTTCAAATTTATAACAAATTATGCGCATCAATAGATATGCAACTCACGTTTAAAAATTTATCTATTTCGAAAGCCTTGACTGTATCTCATTAGATGGCGCACGGTGTGATTGAAACAAGTCAAAATGTGCGCATCGAGGATTTCTTCGCATTGCTACAAAAAATTCTGTATAACAAAATGAGAAATTTCATAATCGAAATTTATATCATGAATTCTCTAATTCTGCATCAAAAGCGTAAAACGATTATGAAATAAAACAAATTGTCATGAATTTACAAGATACAAAACCAAAAAATTTCATGATATGAAATTCTATTATGAAATGTGCAAATCAGTTATGAGACTTTATCCAGGGATGTTGTATTATCTTATACAATGAGGGCATATTATTATGGGTTTTTTAAGTCGTAGAATATGAATATAACACAAAGCAGTAGTAGCTTAATTAATTTAGTCTTCTTGAATATAAAAATATCGTCTAAAGATTTGAATATAACTATAACTGATCATCCATTCCTAAAGAAAGGAATTACAAAGATTTTGAAGAGAAATTACAACGATTTTGACATTAATACTTATAATCCCTAAGTAAATATTTGCTTTGAAAATTTTGAACACAAAAAATTTAGACTCAATCGTTGATAAATTCATAGAGAATGTTTTTGAAGCTCTACGTAACAATGCGCCAATGACAGAAATTGTTATAAATGATAATTGGATTAGAAATGAAAGGTTTGACAATGAAATGAAAGAAATCTGTAAAAATAAAAATTTCAAAAATGCAATTAGATTAAATCGAGATAGTGACTGGGATAAATATACAGTTATGAGAAATAAAGTTAGTATTACCATGAAAAGTAAAAAAAGTCACATATTGAAAATAAGGTAAAACAAAAAAACATTCCTAAACAACACTGGAAGTTTTTGAAAAAAATTCTTAAAGGTTTTCAAAACGAGGTGCCTGATATAAATATAATTTTTGATGTTTTGAATTGTGATTCTAATTCTCTGGCTGTCTTTTCAGTATTTTATAAATAGCATCAAAGTTTTATTTGTAACTTTTGATACTAGTTCCAATGATATTGTTTTATGTGATGACGATATAAAATGGGTTGAATGTAATTTTAACAACTTTCCAAAATGTAAATATGGAAAAAATTAAACAAATAATTAAAAAGTTACTTAACGAGCCACTGCGAATTATCAATAAACATAATTAAAATATCATCTGTTATAATATCTAAAGTACCCTGGCGTTCTGATTTAAACCTAATTTACACGGTGTAAATTAGACGAATTTACACTCTGTGTACAACGAAAATTTTGCATTTGAAAAAAATTTTATACACTTAATTCAATAATTGCTTTTAAATTATAATGAAAGAATTATATTATCCTTCGAATCAAATTTCAGAATTTACCGCAGTTTGTACAGGCCTTTATTTAGTATTAATGATATATATATGGGGCATTCCACGACAAATCGACCCAAAAAAAAAGTTGATGTTTCCGGAAAATTCTGAAATTTTGGGATATGATACTACTATTGGGTACCAGATTTGGGATAGTGTTAATTTTTTTTATCATTCGATTATTTCCTACATATATCGATATTTATATTTTGACAAAATAAAAAAATTGAAATCTTCAAAAATTTACATCTCAGAAAATATCAACGTTACAAATGAATGTTCCAGTAAAATTAATACCAGAAAAAGATGATCTTTAAGAAAAAAAATATGTGAAAATGTGTTCAACAATTTTTGTTGTAGTTTTTCGTGCTTGAAAACTTCAAAAAAATAATTAACTGTGATTGTCTCGTTTTATTTTCTTAAGAATTTGCTCAAATGATGTCCGAATATCGTAGATTAAGTAGTTAAATTTGCATAATGGGACTCTTGATAGTATTGGAGAAAAAAATTTTTGTTTGAAAAAGGAACCCTAAAAATATTTCAAATCAAGTAAATTAAACGCATATTACACGAATTCATATTTTAAATTTTGTGAAATATAAGTATAACTTTACTATTTAGTGGCATTTCTGAAGTAGGTTCAAAATCTAGTATATCTTTTTAATTATTTCTATAAAATTATAAGATAAAAGTATCAACTTTGTGAACAGGACTTAGAATTAAAAAAAGTTTTACATTGAGGTTAAATGAAGGGTCTAAAACCACGGAGTTTAGGTAATAGCAACATAAAAGGTTTTAAATAATATCTGTATTATCCCTGTATGATTTACAAAAACATTTTCCAAATGGCTATGAATTATTACTTAAAATAGTAATGACTGAACATATTTAGTTAATTTATAAAATGCATGATTTTTTCATATATTTGTAAAATGCACATGCGTCCATTACAATGGACAAATTTACTCAAAGGGTTAATTAAAAAACCCGCTATGCCAAATATTTTTTTTAAATATCGGTTAGATTGCATATTTAAAAATTGACATTATCAGGATTTTATTAGACAACTGATTCAAATACTTGTTCATCAAAAACAGGAACATAGCAAGTTTTAAATCTGAGCACTTTATTTATTGAATTTTTTAAATTCTTGTCTGAATTATGTAACCTTTTTTCTATGTAGGCGTTATATCGCAAAGCAAAACAGTTAAAAGTAATCAAAAGAAAAGAAACCGACGAAGACAAGTTATTTATGATGAAAAAGCTCGTAGCATTGGCTTTGCTACCAGAAGCAGAAATTGAAACAGGCTTAGAAATCATAATGGATGACTATCCAGATGCACAGTTTTTACCATTTTTCAACTACTTCAAGAGTTTTTGGATCCAAAGAATCAAACCAGCAGTTTTCACAGTATTTCGGCTTTATCGGAGAACCAACAATCTCTTGGAATCACTGCACAAAAGATACTTGTACATCATCTTACAAAATCAACAAATCACTACATTTATGAGTAAGCCTTTATTTAACACTGTAAAGTTTACTTTTATGCCCCCAACCATAGAATATGCTTCGTCTTAATAACCTCCGATTCATCCTTGATCCCTCTTTGGTAATGAGTATGAGCGCGTTTTCCAAGTAGTCAGACGGTTCTATGAAAACATCGTCCTGCAGATTCCAATTGATATTATAAACCTCAATGTCAAACTGCTGCAGCTGCATACCTCATCAAACAGTTAGCAAGATGACTAACCTGATGGAACTCAATCGAGCAATCGGTGAGAACGTCTCGTTGAAGTCGATCCCTGGACGCTGCGAAAACCCGCTAGCGACGGTCCGAGTTTTGCGTAGCGTCACGCCTGCTGCAGGACTTGTTCCTTAGTATAAACCTGCTGCCGACAATATTGTGACTTTTAGGTCGGTGCACCATGTCTAACATGTCATTGCGTATCACCGACGTAACCTCCGACGTCATGAACCGGATCCATTTTTCGGAGTCCGGGAGGGAGACCGATCCACGTATGGGGACTTTGGACAAGAGAGCAAAGTCGGCGAACTGATCTGCGATGTTGTAGGGGAGTGTTCATACACACAATTCGTGGTCTGCCTGGTTTATGTGTAACTTGTGATACCTTTGATTGCTTTACTTTGTCCTTATCTAAGTTATCGTCGTCGATGTTTGATATGGCCCGTTCTATCTTTGAGGAACTATCTTGGCTGTATTTTGAGAGTCAATAGCCTTGTCATCGATCGCAGGTCATTTTCTCGGCTGCTCCTTGGGCTCAGCCGCATTCTCGCAGAACATAATGTCCCTGGTGATTATCACTCTCTGTTCGCATAGGTCGCAGATCTAGTATGCCTTAGTTTTGTAGTCCTGACACAAGTAAAATCCCTTGGTGGCCCTCGGATCAAATTTCCTTTTGTTTATGGCGTTGTTTAGAATGAAGACGTCTGTTACGAACTCGTAAAATTCCCTCGCATATGGCTTACCACAACAGATCTCATGGAAAGACTTACTATCAAACTTGCTCGATGTACATTGGTTACGTAAGAAGTTGGTGTTATGAACGGCCTCTGGCTAGAAGGACGGCGGAAGGCATGACTGAAGAAGGAGACACCTAGCCGTTTCCACAAGAATCTTGTTCTTACATTCTGCAACCTCCTTTTTTGCAGATTGTGAGGTGCTGTTGGCCGTCGAGTCATCCTTGCTCATCCAAATAACGAGACATCTGGACCGTATCCCAAGTTGAGTCTTGACGAGATTTCGATAACGGATAAACTCT
Source organism: Cremastobaeus sp. ZL-2020 (assembly GCA_022817545.1). Taxonomy (NCBI): domain Eukaryota; kingdom Metazoa; phylum Arthropoda; class Insecta; order Hymenoptera; family Scelionidae; genus Cremastobaeus; species Cremastobaeus sp. ZL-2020. The sequence continues at coordinate 4,677 of JABFPD010000058.1, read as the reverse complement.
CTTAGTACATAATTATTTTTGTTAAGGTGTCTATCGTTGCAGATTTAAAAAATCGATTTGTTTATTTTTGCCAAAAACCAAAGATTATAGTTTCAAGAATGTTAACGGTATTAACGGAGCCAAACGTGAATGCTTGTACCGTTGATATCTGCAGGGCCGTCTAAACTTTGAAGTTCTTTTTCTTGAAACCATGTTTTTTTGTAGCTGTCGCTCTACTTTTTTCGTCAGTTTTTGAGATATTTCACTGATGCTTTGTTTCATTGGCGACAAATTGGACTGTGCATCCAACCTCGATCTATTTTTTTGAATTTATTTCTTTTTTATTTAAAAATTTAAAAATCTGCATCGAGACCGTGGGCACACACTCATACTCTTTAAGGCATTTTCACTAATAACATTTTATTTTGATTTTACAAGTCAAAATCAGAGCGACAGCTGGGACATGTTTTTTTAGAGGGCCTCAGGGAGTTTTTAATAAAATTAATGTTAATATCAATAAAATTCAAAAATATTGCGCCCAAATTGAGTTCAAATGTGTTTCAATAAAACCCTTTTTACGTATTAAAATGGGCTCATCCATAAAATACGTTTGCTCATAGGGGGGTGGGTATCGTAGTTATATTACAAAAGTGATAAATTGATAAATTGAGGGGGGGGGGGTAATTTTCAAATATGTACGTTCGTTATTATATTTAACTGTTTATTATATTTATATTTTCGAGTTAACACTCCTGGAAGTGTTAACTCGAAAACATTTGATTACTTCTAACTTTTAAGATTTTTTAGAGTGGATGCAAATCTATTTTTACGTCAAAAAGAAAAATAATGGTTGAAAATGGATGTCAAAATGAATTCAGAAAGAAGTCAGAAAGCATTCAAAAAGCATTTCAGAAAACAATTCAGAATGGAAATCAGGATGAATTCAGAATGGACTTCAGAATGAATTCAGAAAACAATTCAGAATGGATTCAAAAAGCATTTCAGAATGAATTCAGAAAGCATTTCAAAATGGATTTGTGAAAACATTCAAAAAGCATTACAGAAAGCAATTCAGAATGAATTTCAGAATGAATTCAGAATGGATTTCAGAATGAATTCAGAAAGCATTTCAGAAAGCAATTCAAAATGGATTTCAGAATAAATTCAGAATGGATCAAAAAGCATTTCAGAATGAATTCAGAAAGCATTTCAGAATGGATTTCAGAAAACAACCAAAAAGCATTACAGAAAGCAATTCAGAATTTATTACAAAATGAATTCAGAAAACAATTCAGAATGGATTTCAGAATGAATTCAGAAAACAATTCAGAATGGATTCAAAAAGCATTTCAGAATGGATTTCAGAATGAATTTAGAAAACAATTCAGAATGGATTTCAGAATGAATTCAGAAAACAATTCAGAATGGATTCAAAAAGCATTTCAGAAAGCATTTCAGAATGGATTTCAGAAAACATTCGAAAAGCATTACACAAAGCAATTCAGAATGGATTTCAGAATGAATTCAGAAAGCATTTCAGAAAGCAATTCAAAATGGATTTCAGAATAAATTCAGAAAACAATTCAGAATGGATTTCAGAATGAATTCAGAAAGCTTTTCAGAAAGCAATTCAAAATGGACACGGAAAGAAAAGTTTCAATAAAATTTACTGAACTAAGCATTAATTGATGGACAAGTGAAAAAATGAAGAAAATGTATCGAGTAAACATATCAAAATAAACGAATAAATTACAATTTTTACCGAACAAACAATAAAAATTGTAATTTATTCGTTTATTTTTATATGTTTACTCGATACATTTTCTTCATTTTTCGCTTGTCCAACAATTAATGGTCAGTTCAGTAAATTTTATTGAAATATTAATAATATTTATTGGAATTTTTATTTACGTGTAGTAAATCTAATTTAAGTTTTCTTGCGCATAAATTATAAACAATAATTAGTTTATGGTATTACGAATAAGTATTTTAAAGTAGTATTATAACAAATTTATAACCAAAATCGGAAAACTTAATTTAAATATTAATTCACATTTATTTTAAAAAGAAAAACTAAAATTTCAAGAACGAAATCTCAATATATTAATCTCGTATTAATCTAAAATTTTGTTTTTCCATAGTTATGTTATTGCCATTATATGAGATGAGTTTTTTAAATAATGCAATAAAAAATATTTGTTTAACTTGATAAAACAAGTCAAATATTTACGAATATCTTTTATTTGCGATATGATTACATATGATTATATAAACACTTTTTTAAATGAAATATTCCGTGGTAATTCCCTTAAAATTTTTCTATAATCACAAAATTTTTCTACCAGAAATATCTTATGAATGAGAATTTTTGAAAATGAAGAAATACTTCTCTTCGCAATTCACCCGTTTAAACTGCACTTAAAAACTCAAACCAGAAAAATGCAGAATCGAAAAATTCCAGTGAAACGTAAAACCGTAAGAAATCGCTGATTTCGGCAATAAATTTGCGTTCTCGTATGAGTATTGATTTAATCTCTCGCAAAGTTGCCAAGCCGGCGGGATATTCTGACAATATTCAAAGGGGTATTTAAACGGGCTGTTTATCGAAGAAAGGTCGGAAAAATTCGAGCATTGTAAGGTTGTGGATAGAAGTTGACAATAGCGAAAGGAATTGGGTATAAGAACAGTGAATGAAGGAAACAAAATATATCCCCGGCGGTAGCGGTATATCTACGATACTGTCTGACGAGCCGCCATTTGTCTACGTGACAAATTGCTAGTCGCAATTAGTTACCAGAGTTGCAGTCAGGATGGCCCGCAACCAACGGTTCCATCCGTTGCAAACTTCTGACTCGAAATTCCACCCATTCAATGCACAACGACTGGGGTGTGTACAAAAAGCCCGGCGAAAAAAAGCGCTGTAAAAAAGCAGCCAGTAACTGTACCGAATTTAACTCCGTTAGCTTTTTGTAGCGCGACTTTCGCAAATTGCATCAGACGTCACACAAAGTATTGATATTAAATTCTCCAATTCGCATGCAACAAAAAAGCCAAAAAACCCACCGACTGGAATCCGAACAAAAATAATCCAATCGTTGCAAACAACCGAAACTTTTGCATTCCATCTTTTTCGCGCCGACAAAAGTTGCACATTTTCAAAATTTTCGCAAAAATGCTATTTTGAGACAAGTTTTTTGTTTTAGCCGCGATCGGGAAAGCAATAGCTTGTGTCAACACTTGTTCCGAGTTCCGTATTTAATCAGAATGATAAGTCGCGGGTAGAAAAATCTGGAGCCAGTAGTTTCTCGATGGTACAGCTCGTGTCGTCGAGTCATACTTGTAACTGGGCGATAAGAGAATTTAAACCATTTCAAAAGTAGACAGCATTAAATCTGCAAACATCGCGATGCCCAAAGTCTTTTTCATTTACTATACGGCGGAGAAGTTTACAAATTTCGCAAGGGTTATTGTCCGAAAGAAAATAATGGACATTAAATACAAGAAAGAATGTAAATGTGTAAAACTGTCGGAATTCTTATTTAGCCCTATTTCCTATCGGAATACACACGGAGAAAACAAATTTTAACATTTTGTGATTCAATGCGCCAAGAATTGATATCTTTTAATAACAAAACTATGGTATTCGATAAATTTAACTAAATATTATTTCATCGATATGAATAAATAACATATTCCGCCTTTCATATTTAGACATTTTTTTTGTTATAGATGATATAGATGTGTATGCGTATGCAAGTAAAATTGCTCGTTCTTTCATTTTATTACTTAAAATGTTAAATTTTTTATTTCAAATTCCGCGCGGAAATAAATTATCTGGATTCAGTCTGGTTGAAGTCTGGATAATTGTTTGGTGAAAGTCTGGATTGAAGGTCTGGTTATAATCTGGTTGAGGAGCGAGTCCCAGACTAAATCCATACGTGTTGTTAATCTGGACGAATGGTATATGGATTAAATCAGAAAACAGTCTGATAGCTTCTCCCATTTTTATTTTCGATTAAAAAAATATCCTTAAACAGGGATCGAACGCTAGATCTTCGGCACGTAAAGCCAAGTTTCTGCTTGGTCTGACCGCTACGCTACTTAAACTTCTTGAGTACAAGTTATTAGATAGCACCTTTTAGTTACAGCGAGAGATAAATACATATTATAATAGCAATATCTAAATAAGGGACTTTAAGAGTTTAATGTAGCGTAGCGGTTACACACTTTGCTTCACATGCAGAAGATCTAGCGTTCAATTGGAAGCTGCCAGACTGTTTCCAGATTAAATCCATACCATTCATCCAGATTAACAACACATATGGATTTAGTCTGATATAAGCAAACCTTCAATCCAGACTAAATCCAGACTGAATCCAGATCTTTTATTTCCATGTGGGTTGATAAAATTAACAATACAAGTTGAAAAAGTAATCCGTAAAAGATCCGTTCGATATTATGTGTCTATTCGTACGAGTCAATTCTTGTTTTTATTTTTTTTTGTTTTAGTGTTTAAATTATTTCTTAATTCTATACAAGTAAAAAGAATTTTTATATTTGCGGAAAATGTTGAAAAGTAGTACATTATTGCTGCGGGCTTCATCGGCGCCCGAGGCTTATACGATATTTTATGAACCGAGGAATAGGACAATATTGGAAACGCAGGGTATTACACTGTGTTTCCCACTGAAAAAAAAG
>JABFPD010000057.1:0-17324 GCA_022817545.1 Cremastobaeus sp. ZL-2020 | reverse complement strand
TCGATGGAAATAGTGGTTATATTTTGAACCAAGCCGTTGCTGAGGGAGATTCTCACCGCCGCGGTACACTTTATATAAATGATAAAAACAACCAACTTTTGCATACAGTTTGCATTCTGATAGAAATTTTTTGGTCATTCTGAACCCTACCCTACTTTAAGTTTGAAGGATTTCTTGAAAAATAATAGTTTTTATGTACCATCATAAACATGGATGATTACCTAAATTTAAATAATTTTTTATCGAGTACAGTTTGTAAATTCATTGTAATATATATAATAATTTATAATATTCAGCAGAATTTTTGTAATATTCTTGGTATTTATAGATTATTATTCACTTAAACTGTTGTAACAGATTTATTAAATTCTATTGAACTTGTATTATGCATATACTTCACGTTCTATCCATTATTAAATAATAACCGAATATATCGATTGAACTTGCACTGTTATTAAATTTTGTGCGGTATATAGACGGAGAATAAAAACGTTAAGTACACATAGTACAAATAACGTAATCAATTATTTTGTTAATAATTTATGTAATTAGATTTAAAAAAATATAGTTATTTAAAAACAGTTAGTACATTTTACAAAAAAAACTAATCTAATAATTAAAAACATTTTTACTAATGAAGATGGAAATTAAGTAAAATTATTTTAAGTTTAATAATTAATTATATTTATAATAATTAGATCATATTGTCTAAATTATAGAAATGGAAATAAAATCACTTCCTTTTTTTAATAACTAAAAATCAGATTCAAAACCATTCATTAGAAGAGATAGTAAATTGTATCATATAACGTAAATAATTTTGAAGCTGTTTTTTTAAAGCAACTTAGATAATGAAAGATAAAAAGGAAAGCTATGAAATGAATTTGTATATAGTTGTCATAATGGTATTATTTTATTTGAATGTGTTATGTATTGGTTATGTTCCATTCTTGTATAATTTTAAGTTTTAACTTGATCATATACAATATTCTTGTCGAAAAGGTTACGTTATCAATCATGTAGGCCTATCGGTGATCAAAGTGTACGAGCAATCGTCAGTCATATCACTTCACAGATCATTATAGCGGGACATATTGCGGGTGATTCTCGCCAAGTCGGACGTTACAATAATCAACTGCAACCATTAGCATCAAATAACGTACTTGGACTGCATCTTCCATGCGATTTGATTCACTGTCAATTCAGAATACCTTTGTAACTGTATGCATTTTCGTACAATTGACTAGTTCACATCGACCTTTAATCTGTTCGTTAGCAAGGATTGCGGTACATTTTTCGGAAGATTTTCTCAAATATTCATGGATCCGAAAAGCATCATGTTTCCAGTTTGAAATTTTAAGTACAAATATGGATGAAAAAAACAATTAACTTCGATCCTAGAATATTAGAATGAAGTTTAAAAGCAATTATACAGTTTATGTTTAATTCAGAAGACGTTCGAGATGGGTTTGGATTTAATTAAATTAATTACACGCTGAACTCGTTTTTCAATAATTCGACAACTGGAAATTTCATTAACAATAAGTCAGTCTTAATTAGTTTTCAAAAGCAATGTCTTACTTCGTTAAAGTAAGACTCAACTTTGTCTCTAAGCTTCAACTGCTTGAAGGATCCGACAAAGCGAACCCATCCACCAATGCTGAATGAGAGATTGGAACAAGACGAATGGTAAAGTTAAATTCGACAATGAGTACGGACAAGCAAGATGAAACGAGAAATGGTTTTCTTGCAAAGCAAATCGTCACGTAATTATGAAACTTTAAACACAATCCTTCATTTCTATTGATAAGGTTCAATAACATAAGCAATTGTAGCATTCTCGTTATTATTTATATTTGTGATTTTTCAAAATTTGAATCATCGGTTTTTTTATCTCTCTTTATTCCCTTTTGTTATTCATTACAAGCATTAAAATATTATGACATACTGTTGGACCATTTCATTTCTTTGTCCCATTACAGTTTTCTACATCAATGCCGTAATCTCGTCATCCCTGTGAAATACATGACTTCTTATTCGAAGGATTGAAGCTTGTTTATTTATAAGAAAATATATTCATAATTCGATTATATATTAATCATAGTGTTTGAAATACAAATTTTCTAACTGAAAAATCCCTTTTTTAAAATTAAATCTTAAACGCAATTTTGTTTATAGCAGTGTAATAAGCATATTAATTTTGCAGTAATTTCTCAAACGATGTCATCTCAAGTATAAAATTTTAGCGGCATTTAGGTTGGATTTTTGGAAGATGTGCTTTCCCCATTTGAAGAAAACGCTGCAATGAAGGGTCGAAAGTTTCGGGTACGATGTCTTTGGCATTCGGAGGGTCGAAGGCTTTGGTGCGAATCCTTCCAGTCGACTGCTCAGTTTTCTATTTTTGCTTTCAAAGGGCGGTCTTTCGATTTTCCAACGAGCACCACACGGCGCCGGGACGAAGGAAGCGAAGAGGCGGAAAAGCAAAGGAAAGGCAGAGGGGTAGGATGTAAGATGGAGGGGGCGTGGTCCCGGCATTGATCCAGAACTCCCACTCTGCAGCCTTAAAATTACACCCCTGCTCCCTCCCTCCGCCATGCACTCAAACGGCCTCATGCTACGACCTCCTGTAAGAAATCCGCGAGAAATGAATATTCATAAGCTACTGTCTCCATCCTTCGTCTTTGCTTTCGAAAACTATATCTATGCGCGTGTCTCTGGGTTTTCATTTTGTTGGCTCTCTATTTAGAAAATCGTAACGCAGTCTTTATTTTTATGCTTAATTTATGTGAAATGAATAATTACATATTTGTAAGGTAGCAAATGAATCAACAGAAATTAACATTTTGGCCACAGAATGATCTTTTTATTCTTTTTTCTTTAACATAAAAAGATCGATCGTTTGAGTATAAAAAAACATTGGTAATAAAAATCAATCTGACGTTTTTAAATTTTTTTTTCAATTGTTTCATTTTGATTAACGTGACTTTCCTCGGTGAATAATTTAATTACTAACGTGTGATATTATAACAATAACTTAGCGGTATTTTGTTAGAGACAATAATATAACTTTAATTTGAAATTTTAGTCAGGTTTCAGACGGTACCTTTCAACTTATGAAACCGTGATCGTGGTCAGGTCAGGTTGGTTAAATTTGCATTCGCGACGAGTGCTAGAAATGGAAGAGTGTTTCGCAAAAACTGACTGGAGTCAGATAAAACACGACAGCTTTTGAATAAGAGATGCACGCGTGCATTCAAAGTATGCAAAGATAAAATACTCGTTTTTGATAAGTTTGCGAAACGGTATTGGAATTCAATATACCTTGCACTTACCTTCATTACGAAAAGAAGTGTTCTATTTTGAGACATTTCTTGTCTGATACTATCGGAATCGCAGTCAATTTTTTATAAAAATTCAGTATTTTTGAAATATTACCATAAATAAATAATGTATAATTTTATTTCGTGTGAAAACATACAATTGATACAAATTACCTCTAAATGCAAATACGAAGTTTCCATCTATTTAAATAAATTATTATAAATTAACCGTAGTTGAAAATAACAAAAGCACACATGTTCATAGATTAAGTTCGGATAATTAACATTTAACTTTTTGAGTGTATTGAATTTTTTGAGTGTACTATCGGCCAGGCACTTTAAATTGTACATGCGCTATTAGAATAGATTGACGTATTTCAATTATATGCAAATGAATCGCATAATAAATGCGATGAATACGTAAAATTCTTATGGCGGACATTTCAATAAATATACATTTGTATCATCATTATTGCTATTCAACGATGCAGCACAATTTACTTTCATAAAAATTTCACGTCACACTTTCATCGAATTAATCTAAAGAAATACAATTACAATTAATTGACATAAATGCCAATAATCAGTTTATCTAATCCATTTACCCTTGCGATTTCGTGAGCTTTATAAATGACAACATGAATCTCGAAATACGTTCGGGTCATTATCCTAATATATTAAATAAAACTGACATGTGTCAAGAATATTATAATATAAAATCTATTATCAACGTTCCAGGTGATGCACGTCAATAAACAGGAAACATTTAGTCAAATATTAGAACAACAAAGTCTTGATAAATTCAATATTAATTTTATAAATTAGCGTTGCTTTAACTCAAATTAAATTTTCAAACATTTAGAGGATCCGCGAACAGTTGCGTCCACTCTTTTAAAATACATTTGTTGATTAACGTTTGAGATTTACTATTATTTCCAGGATCATGGAAAATTTTATCGAATAAAACACCAATCAATAACAAGTTATATAAATAAACTAAAAAACAAAATTTTTAAACTAAAAAAAACTAAATCATGTCAAAAATGTATACTATGTCAAAGAAGATTCTGTTTTCGTATGTAATTCTTCACAATTTGTATAATAAATAGCAACGTGAGAGGAATTTCATAAATTTGTTGAAGAAGATGCCGATAATGATGCATTTTTATTAGCAAGATTACTTAAGGAAATTATGAATCGCGGTTATTCATACCAGGGAAAACAAATAAAAGTTGGGGTAGTGATTGCGTAAACGCAAAAGATAGATTAGACAAGCAAATTTCTGTCAACTTTGGGATACATGGACTGATAGCATAATATAAAGGATGAGTGACTCGGGAAGGAGGACGGAAGGGCGAAAGGGTCGGGGTGGATCAGGAGTACTTCAGATACGACGTTTCCAGAATACACAGAGTTTGTTCTAATTTGCAGTCGGTAACGGTTCTCCTCAAACAGGTTAGATGATATTCCTCTCGTTTCTATGCTTCATCTCACGCATACGCAGGTCGGCGCAGGGTTTGCGTGCGTCATGAATTTTCACTTATTTGTACAAGCTCGTCTATCTTCGGGACTTCTTAAAACCGGTCTGCATCTTGCGGAACGTATTAACATCATTTCATCTAACTGAAAGCTTGCATGAAAACTGCGAACTCGGAAAGCCGGCAAAATTTGATGATCGTAATTTCTTGGCGAATAATTATGATTACCGTATAAGTCTCGCGTACTAGGTCTCGAACATGAAAATTGAGGAAATTGGTTTACCCCAAGATGTAATGAGTTTTCGCACCTTTGCGAATCAGTCGTTAATTTCGAGATCCATTTAGTTCGATTCGGAAAGGAAATGCTGCAGAGGAATTTTGATAACGGTTATTTTATTTCGACTGGTTTGCCCTGGTTGCATCTTGCGACTCAAAAGAATTAATATAAAGCAATTGCACTGGGTCCTTGATTTATGGACAACTTAGTCTTCTGGTACCAGTGTGCGATAGCCAGCACTACGTTCAAACGGCGAATAGCTCTGAGGCTGATTTACGAAGCTGTTAACGTTTCCGATAAAATACAATCTCCTCCTGGTTTTATTGCCGGCCGTGCTATTCCATCGCGTAGAAACACTTCCATAGCTATTACAGCATGCGCTGATCCGGTTACCCCCTGGTCATCTCAACGTTTTTAGACCTGCAAGTCATAAAAGATTATACAAACACGATAATTGTAATATTAAATACAGTCCTCCAAAATTATAATGGTCACGAAGGTTGGTTGGGGAGCGGCTCCGAGTCTCAGAAGCGCAGTAAATTCGTTTGATTATAAACTGTTTTTCTAAGAAACGGAGAGTTGTCAAACGAAAAAGTTGGATTAAAAAGGGGCAATCGTTTGGGATTGGTTGATGGTCGTTGATCTTGAGTTCTCATCTCAAGAGAATAAACACAGACAATTTGAGAACCGAGATCCTTTTAAATATTTAGACGAGGCATTCCGCAGGGAGAAGGAGACGAGTCTTAGGTGAGGAGGCGGAAGGGAACGAAAGGCACAGACTCATCCAAGTTACCAACTTTTGGCCGTATTAGCTTTTGTATATATATTACCTCATTTGCAAGAGGAAAGCTTATACTTCTACTTACTGAGTGTGTACGTATCCACGTACACACGGGTGCATGTGTATATATATATATATATATATATATATACACGACACGCCTATTTATGTGTATATGCATTTATATGTGCGCATATTCTTACCACTGTTATTCTCTTTCCTCCTCGGTTTCAATGTTATCTTTTTGTGTCTCACACGTGCGCTACGTACTTTACTTATACGTTTGTATATACTTCAACTAAGGTTTGCACGTATACGATGGGTAGTCTTTCATTTGTTATAAATGTAGTATTAATTGTTCCGTAAATTGCGAGAAGCACAATGATGGCTTTTTAATGAGACAGATTTGCCTTACATCCAAGTCGAGCAATTAGTGTTGCAGAGTAAAACGAAAAGAAAACATGCTTTTCAAGAGAATTAATCCGCCTGCACTTTCGAGTGACTTCAATGGAGCCAAGAAATGTATCGCAGATGCAAATGCTCAAGTGATTCTCATTTTCAATTATATTTATTTTTTTATGTAAATTATATGTAATAATGTAAAATGTAACGTCAATATTTGTCAACATTTGAAAAACGTAAAAATGGTGATATTTGAAACCGTTTTTATCAATCCTGTAACGAGAACTACTGTAAGGTACGAATTATACAACGTTAGTGAAATTGCATAATTTTGCCTAAATAATTATTCAAATGTTATTTTTCTTGTGGCTAAAAGTGCAGCGTTTCATTTGCAGTCAACTTTGTCGATAAAACCGAATGTAAAATTGTATTTGGGTGGGTAAGTATGCGGATAATTTTATTCCGTAATTGAGAATTTCCTAGGAGGGGATAATGAGAGTATTAGTTAGAATTCCGGGAATGTGGATTTAGATTTTCTACTTAAGAAAACTTTTGATTCATTCAAGTCTTTTACGTCTTTTGCAGACATTTAAAAATCTTAGGACATCGTGTGCACTTATACAGTAGCTGAACATATTTTTAGGAATTTCTTTATCAAAAAACTTTTAGTTATAACAATTACATTTTTCTCGCTGATATTCTTTTTTTAAAACATTAAATGAATTTTATTTATTTAAACTATTAGTTACATGAGTGAAGAAGAATTTAACACAAGCACGTAATAATACAGGCGACCCGGTTAGGTGTTCATGTAATATTGAGAAATGCAAATTTAAATTTAAATTGTTGTAAAAATAATTTTAAAATAACATAGATCTTGACTCATAGATGAATGTAAATAGTTCTTATCCTTTATGCATATTTATGCTGTATCCCTACATAATCCGCCTCCCATTACATAGTCTCTTAGCATCGCTCCTAACTAACTACCTGTCCTTGCAAAAAGGATTGTAATACGCAGCGTAGTTAAGTGAGCGTAAGCTGAAAATTTTAATTTAAATTCGATTTTAGAAGTTCTCGTTTTCATTGAAGTGAACCCGATTCTAAACCCAAAACGAAAATTTATTTGAGAACGAAATTTTACAAAAAAATAATCACAATGAAAGTAAAGTTGATGTTGATTATTTCCCAAATTGTAATTATTCCATTCAATAATTCGATGCAACTTTGTCGTAATAACGTCAGAATATCACGGAATATCGAAACATTTCTCTTTTAGATCTTAAACATAAATTATAATCAAATCCTACATTGATTATGCTTCTATATGAATTCAATAATACGACTTGCTTTTACCCTTGTGCCAGGCTGTTTCAATACCTAACTTTAGTTATTACAATACAAACACGCTGTTTTATTCCAAATAGGTACGCATCTGTCTGCTGGGTATAGTTTGGTCACTTGCTTATGATTTACGCGTTAGTGTACGCGACAAATGCTTGTAAAAATGAAATAACACTAACCAATATTACGTTACAATTGTTCTGCAGCATATTTGTAAAGTAGCCAATTCTAGTTTGCAGACAGAAATCAATGAGCCATTACGTGTATTTGGGATTATGTAATTAATTACGAATCGATTTTCGGTTTTTTCTCCCTTGATCAAACAAAACTTCAATCAGAGCATCACATTTGACTAATATAAGTTTCCTATCAATGCAAGTAAACATCGTCTATATCTCCCGGCTGTATGCAGTATGATACAGTTAAATGAAAATATCAGAGTCGATCCAAACACGCATATCAGCTAGTACCATCCACACGTTTATGTATAAGTTATCCGATGTTTTATTCATAAGGATGCCGAAGCATTTAAAATCGATACCAGTATTGTAACATCCGTTATCATTGTAAATTATGCACTTTTTATTCAAATTGTAATGATACAACGTTCATATATTATGTAATTTTATTTTATTCCCTGGAAATAAATGAAATCCCGAATTTTTCCATTAAGACGAGTTTCTCGGTTATAACAATTTTGCATAAAGAACATCCACAATAATACAAATGGGAGAGTGTCGGGTATGCAATATTTATGTATCTGTCCCAGAGTTGCGATTGTGCTTATTAACAAATGGGTTTCCTTTTCGACTCTCAATCACGATGAATTGACCGAATGAAAGCAGTGAAGTTATACAATTCCAATAAGTTTAACAATACAACTTCGATACCCGGAGTTTGAGTAAAAAAACGACCAAGCGCATATTTGATTTTCCTATCTTGATGGGTGGATAGTGAATTCAATTATAAAAATACTAATACGTAAGTCGAGATGTTTTGACAAGTTCTTGCTGCATATCAGTTACCACACGATTATTTTTCAAAATGTCTGTGTGTATATTTTATAGATTCAAGTTCGTCTTACGCCGTGCCTTTAGGATTGTTATTTGACGTTAAATAAATTCTAATATCTAACGAACGGAGATCTGAAATGTAATGTTCGAGATATTTGGTTTGCAAAGTGAACTCCTTTCAGCGATAAACGAATGGTTCAGATTAATATATAAGTTGGCGCTGCGTTAGATAATATGTAAAACTGAAAATGAAACAATAAATTAAATTTATGGCTAAAGGTGAAAAAATGAATAGATGAATGTTATGATATTTCATATTTGCCTTTCGATTATGAAACATTAGAGTTTTAGTCCAGGTTGAATAAGAATAATAAACCACTTGACTTGATAGGTGTTATTATTCGGCACATGAAAGAACGATGATTATAACTGGAGTTATACGTCTGAAAAGCTCATTAGAGCACATAAGAAAGAACGAGGGCTAGAAGTTGACATAAAAGCCTCTGAGGGAACCAGAAGAAGTTGGTTCACGGGAACAGGATGCATACGTGCGAGTTTGTTAGACGGATGGAAGGAAGGCGCGGGCTTGGGCTGGGGTAGAAGAAGAGTGGCAGCAGTGGCGGGTAGTTTTCGCTGGTAGCGCTGCTTCGCCCGGGTAGCGAGATCACCGCTGCCTTTCCCCTGTTCTGCTGGGTCCCCGCGCCTTCTCTTACCCCTTCTTCTTCTTCTTCTTCTCATATAGCCAGGCGAGTGCAGCACACGCCGGTTCATAATATCCTGCACGTCAGACTTTGAAAACTCCAACAATTTCCTCCTGCCGCGTGGTTGGTGAGCCGTGGGGCGGCGGGAAGGGCGGAGAAAGAAAGTTAGACGAGGACGCAAAGAGAGAAAGAGGCGCCGAGGTGGAGACGGCGTTATGAAACTAGGGAGCCAGCTCCCGTGGATGTGGTTGTAGGGATGACGACTAGCTTGGCGCGCGGGGACGAATCGCGAAAGAGAAAGAGGGCGCAGAGGGTGACGTCGAGTCGGCGAATCGAGGGTGAGACGAGTTTCGAGTTTATATAAAGTTCAGGCCACATCAATAATTATAAGTAGAGGGCCGGGACAAGATGGCGTCTTCTTGGAATACACGACCGCACCATCGCCTTCGCATCATTATTCAAGGCGAAGACCCACCCCCACGCCAAATCTCCACTGTCTTCCAAGACTACTTCGTCAAACTTTCCGCGCACGCGAAAGTAATCTGAATTTCTCACTCCCAATCTCAAGTTTTACCCCGACTCATTTCGAAGTGATTACCGAGGTTTCGCAATTCGCGGCTCTCGCTCGGCGCCCGGTCTCGCTCGCTCCTTGTCTTCGGAACGCCTCGTTTCTTATTCAGGCGTGTTTTTCGAATCGCGGAATCGACGGCACTCGATCTCCTTGTATCCCGCTTGAATTGTTCATTGTATCAGCTTGGCATTCATTTATTATCGTATTGAAATCTATAGTCGGGGTTTTGTCCGCGGTACCAGAAGGGGGATATGCGGGGCAGAAAAACGCCGCTCCACGACTCAGGCAAACGTGACGGTTGATTAATGTTAGGGATAACTTCTTACCTTCCCTAGGTCTACTTCGAGTGCCTATTCGCTCGGCAAAACCAACTTGGCGAACTTGCGAAATTAATATTACCCGCGGAACTTTTCAAAAATTCCACCCGCTATTTACGCTTACGTTCCTCGTTAATGTTTAATAAGGGTTCACCAAATAAGCTTGAGGTTTAGTAAATGTTAAACTGGTTGAGGAAGTTGGAGCCGCTTCTTTGGGTGTTCTTACTTTTTGAGGTCTCTCAGTTGAGACTAATTAATAGAGCTTTTTATGGTTTAAGTACAGGATAAATGAAATCCAGTTCAGAATTAAAAAATTGTTTGATAAAACCATTACTTGTACAGATCCTGTATTTTGAAAACGTTCATACATAATTTTTTACTGGTTTGTTCGAAAATGTCTTGTATAACTTTGAATCGGAAACTATTAATGATAGAATACATATTTTGATTAACTTTACTACAAAAATAAGTGTCTAAGGTCATTTTTTGGGTCTCAGTCATTTGGGACATTTTTTATACTTCAAATAAAATAATGAGACTCTTTCTGATGTTTTCGCATTGTTATTTTTGTTATTTTCCATGAATGCAATTAAAATCCAATCGGCCGATGTTCGCGATATGAGAAATCACTAAGAATAGGAAATATGAAACGAAGATGGATGTTCTTATATAATGAGAAATTCCATTGTAGGGAATATTTAATCAATATTTTATTTAACATTATCCAATTAGTAAAGCTTTTGCATTTCAGGAAAAGTTTATTATTATTTGTTTCGAAAGAAGGAAAATAAACATTTAATTACATAAATAATTACACAAACAGAAGCACATAAAATTTATAGTAAAACTTTATACATCCACTTGAGCATTTATCATCAGCATGATATATACATATTTCCCTTCTGACAAACCCTTGTCCCTTCTTCCGGGTACGTGGAAAGATCAAGAAATTCAAGTTTTACTACCCCAAATGATTGGACACAATCCAACCCGTTTCCAAATATTTTTCCTAACGAAGTTGGTCGTGTGCTCCATTGTGTCGTAAACTTGATTCAATCAAAGTCGTTCTTGTTGTATTTTTGCTTCGGATTTTACAAGGTTCTGCAGGGTCAGGAAATCCGGTATGACAGGATGAACCGGTCGTATTACGAGCGGCGTACATTCGAACGTGTCCCTAACGTAGTTTCCAGTTGAAACGCAGATCTGGTGTTACCTTAACTCAAAGCCCACGGGAAACTCAGAAATCTAATGCTAAGAGGACATGGTAGCGTAAGGCCTGCGCCAACCTCACTTAACTTTTAATGCACGGGATTAGTACCGCGAAAACGGCTGGGTGCAAACTGTACTATAATTTGTTCTACTATTAATCTTGTCCATGCGGTGTTCTGCAAAACTGGAAGAATATGCTCCTTGGTCGGGCATGGCCATTAGAAACAATAGAATTAAACTTCCGAATCCAAGCGAGTTTCGTAAAAAGGTCTAATTAATGGATCAAAATTATAACGTTTAACTTTGAGAACCGGAACTCTCGCAACGCAATTAGCGAAAATTGAGAGTTCTTTATTATAACACAATCAAAATTGAAAGTTAGTTCATTAATTATAGACATGAAAAACGCGTGATTTATGAAAACATAAATGGAATAGAAACAAGGTAATAAAAAGCGCCGGGATGACTTGACAAGTGTAGAAGAAAAGTAGCGTGGGCCAGATTTGCAGGCGTAATGTGGCTTTCGCTAAATATACGTATGTCGAGTAAAAAGTGAGGGGGTGGAAAAGACGGGAAACAGCTTAACGGGATTAAAACCATCTCCGTCAAAGGTAAAAAAGTTAAGCGGTGTTTTATAGACCCAACAAGCGGTTGCGTCCATATTCCGAGCTGTCGCCCGCCCACTTTTTACACCCTTGTTGGAAATTAGAGGCTTTTTGTGCTAAATATACCCTCTCGACCTACCGGCAGTGAATCTCATTTTAATTTTCCACGAAAGACCCGAAATAAACTGCTGCCTCGTCCCCAAACACTGCCCGCTCCAGCGTCCGATTCTCGCGTGTTCTCTTTGCGTATCGTTCCGCAATCCGTCTCCTCGTTTCTCTCCCTTAGAGCGCTTCTACGTGCAACACTTTTCAACTAGTTACCCTTAAAATCCTACCCCATATTACGATGTGATGTCCAGCGCCGTCACGTCCGGTTGACACGAGAAACCAACCGAATGAAAATGTAAAATTCGCAATTACGCGTGCAATTTTTCTTGTCATCGCACCGCCGTTTTTCTTCTCGTTACTGTCGAAAAACAAAGTGGAATAATTGTGCGGCATTTTTTATCGCACTTCGTCAGCTGACACGCCGGCGGGTGTAACGTCATGCCAGAGATTGAACGTGTTTTTAATTGCGCGGTAACATGGTTTATTAAAGGTAATCTCGTTGCGTGTGGAATGCAAATTAAAATGCAGCAAGGGTGATTATGAGATACTTGTGTTCATGAAAGATGCGGCTAAAAGAATTACCAGCAGAAAAGAGATTCGTTGAGTGTCTTGTGTAGCGCGTAAGTGAAAATAAAGCGCTCGAGTAACTGACCAAGAGGGCGTGAAACGAGGGTAGTACAACTCCCATATAAATTAGCCTTTGAACCAAAAACAAAACATTCCTTAAAGCCGCATTTTATTTTCGAATTGATTAGTCAGACTGATAGGTTTGATTAGATCTGATTGCTTGAGGTATCTGTAATTAATTAATGTATTTTTAATCCCATTTGGCCTGAGTTGAATTTGCAAGAATTTTGACGCTAATTAATGTAATGAATAATTAATTAAATAGTTTAAATAAATTAGTGACTTCTAATAAATTCTTAATAAATCAGAAAGTCATTTGTACTATTTCTTTTATTTATAAACTAACATTGTTCCTAATTTCCAAATTTCTGTTTGTTTTGTTTCTATAATATATTACATGTATGTTCTACACTGAAAAAAAATTATAGTAAAATTTACAATGCTTTATAATGAAAACTACATTATTTGTTGTAATTATTTACATATACTGTAAAAATAACTTTATAATCAAAGTTCAATTGCCAGTAAAATTACTTGAAAAATCAAGTTCTGTTTTAAATATTAAAGTTTTTCTTTAATTTTAAAGTGACTCAGTTGAATTCATGTCTGTAGCCAAAAGAGCCTGTTTAAACTACAAAGTTGATTAAGGAAAAAATTCCGTATTCCGAATTCCGAATACTTATTTGAAAAAATAAAAAATTAATTTTAGAAATGATACGCCATGATTGATCGGATTACTATAATTAGGATTATTTATATGTGAATAAAATTTACATTTCTAGGTTTTAATTTATAAATGTCAAAATAGTTTTAGTTGTTTTTTCTGTTTTCGTTCTGTCTTCAAAATGAAAGTAGATGGACTTGCAATTGAATTAAAGCCTATTTACTTCAATTTTTCAATCATTTTTTTATAGTCTATATAGTGTTGTAAAATGTACAACATGCATAGACATTTTTACAATAAAGTATTGTAAATATTACAATTTTTTTCTGAATATAGGAGTAAATTTATTAATTCAATGCTCGTGTTAAAAGAAATTGTCAAAAGTAAAATTAGCAGTTATATGAAAAAAATTTACTGCTGTATGTGTTACCTTGCAATATTTTTGATTTTAACAAAAGAGCGTTGAGTTACAACTCAAGGCAAAAAAAAGGTGAAATTTGCTTGTGTAAAATAGGCGTTATACATGTTTAAGTCTGTAAAATATTCAAGAATAAATAAATGCAGTTCAATTTTGTGATAACATTTACGGTTATTTATCAGAGACTAAACGGAATATTGGCAACAATATTTCACTTTTCAAATAGGTGCTTTGAACGTGTATTAGCACACGAAGCATAACCATTAATTTTTGCAATTCACGGTGTTCAAGTGGCGTTATCTGGGTAACCGTCTTAGAACCGAGATAACATTTTATTCCAGCGCAACTTCTTGTAATATTCGAAACGGCGTGCAATCGAACGTTAAGATATTAGAATCGAGTCGCGTTTGTTACAGCCCTAAGGGAATCGTAACGGACGTTCGTGTTGGCATATAGGTCGGTGTCGTAGGCAAGTAGTAACACACAACTAAGGTAAAGTGTATCGGTAGCGCGATCGTCGGGTTTAGCGGCGGCATCTCGGCAGCTTTGGAGGCAATATAACTCGAAAATGGTGGTCGGGCTTGCAAGTGCCGTTATCATTTCTTAGCCCGGTATCGCCCGCCCTCCTGGTTATTACTGCACCCCCGGGGCTACACCATGGACTCTTAGATAAGCCACCCACCGCAAAGGTGCATTGTCTACTGTTTCGTCTACTACCGTCTCCCTACCTTCTTCTTCATCCTTATTGCACTTCCTTTGGCTTCACACAGTTTCCTTTTCCACACTCTCGCCGCACCTCCTTCCAACCTCGAGATGTATAGAATTGTTTGAGAATCGCCTCGAGCTACGCGAGATTACTTGGGAAAACGGATATATGTCGTTCGTTCGACTCGCTGATAAATTCGCCGCACGGGATTCAAAAAGGAATCGCAGAAGGAGATCGAGCTACGAATTCGAACGAAGATGAACCAAATCGTGCGTTACAGCCGTTCGAACGATATCAAAGAAGCTCAAACGGTAACGCAATTACACTTACGTTATTACCTGTAGGGTTCCGAGCAATATCATTGATAAATTGAAATTAAAGCATCTTACATGTTTCAAAGTGTTTTTTATTTCAATCGCAAATATTGTGGAGCATTTTGTTAAAATGTTTTCACTTCAGCCGTAGAAATTTGATTGCTCGAATGAGACCATTTTCAAACACATTCACTTATTCTAAACGACAGTCGTTCCGCTGGCGAACATGGTACATTTCTTTGCAATTCAATTTACCTTTGAGTTGGCTTGCAGGCAAGCGAAATGCTTTTTACAATTCATTCCAAATGCAGAGCATGCAATTTGGCATTCATTCGTTTTATGACCTCGCGGAAAATATTGTTACAATTTAAAGCTTCATTGCGCTGTTGCCGCTCCAAGAATAGTGTCGTCCGTTTTCGTTTGACGACGAAAAAGGACAGCGCATACGCCTGAGTAGTGCGCAAATCAAAGGCAGTTACCTTCGTTAGAACAAACGAGTTCAAATGAAGGAGGTTCGACTGACTGATGACGTCATTACTGTCAGACTTAATGAAAATTTCCGGAAAGTTACCGTTTACCGGAGCTCCGTTAACCCATTGGGAGAGGTAGAAGGGGAGGGCGTTGGGTGGATAGCGAGCGAGAAATTTTATGAGAATTTCCGAGACTAATTTCTCCGGCGTTTTGCGCTCGAGGCAGGCGGGCGTCGTTAATTTCTGACGTTAATTGCTAGACCTGAAGTTTCTAGAAATTTCCTGCCCACCCTTCAGGCCTCCTTTGCGAAGCACCTAAGCCTCGTAGAAACGCACCCTTTCCATCATTTTTACCAAGAATTAGATTCGTCTTATAACACGTCTCCCGTTCACGCATCCTTTCGTACGGTCCGGCGATATTTTTAGCCAAGAACAATCACACCCTTTGGATTTGATTCTTCAATGTAAAAACTGGACCTCAAAAGTGTTAAATGTTCTTCTCTGAGGAACGTTTATTATAAAACGTGATCAGAAATTAAAGTGTTCCATATAAAACGTTAAATGCAAATATAACGTTTAAAACGTTCTCCGTAGAAGTTTTTTGAAACCGAGTTTTTACAGTGTTTAAACCCGAGAAGAATACAAAAAAATCAGGAAATTTGTCATCAAACATATCGTTTTGACGGATGTAATCGAAATCTGTTAAACATCAACTGAATATTACGTATCTTTTTGAAAACAACCAACGTCGCAATGTATCGATTTACAGTGAAGTAATCAAATAAAGACTCCAGAAAAACTTAGGTAATAAAAACCAAAAATTATTACACACTTGAGAAATAAGAACCGAGACCTTTTACATGTCCAAAAAGTCTACATTAGAAAATTAAACTCAATTTTGAACAGAAACGTTTTCGTTTTTTAACTCTTTTAACATATTGGATTAGCGTCGGTGTGTATATAGAATTGAGATGTAGAAAAACTGTATCTTCATCGGTGAAGATAAAAATGTTCATATTCATCATCTTAGCAATCAGTCCAAAAAGGACACACGAGAGCGTCTTGATTGCGTTTCTCTAAGCTCGTCTGAAAGGTGACGCGTTTTCATCATGGAGGAATAATTCCTCCACGATAAAAGGAGTTCTTACACCCAGAGTTATTTAGTTTTCCGCCATCTTTGTAATCCTGGCGCGGGGTAATAGCTGCTTCTACAAGTCGTTCGAAAAGCACGCCGTGCACGAACGTTGTCCCTGAACAGAGAGAAGGGTGGACGGTAGGCTAGGTTAGCGGTACTGCGGAAAGAGAAAGATAGGCAGAGTGAAAAGGCGGGAGTGAACAAGGGTAAAGGCGCGCGCGAGGGTGGAACCCATCGCCGAGCGCCGGGGAGAGAAGGTTGTGAGACTTTACTTACTTACGTCCCCACCCTCCCGGCCGACGACCGACCGCCATCGCCCCCTCTACGGACCACGTGATAACGTTATGGCGAACTTGCAGGGTGCGACGAAGACGTCGTTATACATATATTTTACTAGCGCGCGCGCAAAAGGCATCGTAACGATTTTCTGCTCCTTCGAAGGAATATGAAAGGCGATATTTGCGCGAGCTATATATACACGTGTTCCGCGCACCTACACTTGCGTACGGGTTACTGTACGTAAGGCGCCGGGATCGCGAGATTGTCTATGTAAAATTCAAACGGATTTATCTGTGTTGCCAATACTCAAGTGCTGGTATTTGTATCGGAGGATGCAGTTCGAATGCAGATAATAAATAATACTGATTTTAAAGCATTAATCCATCCGGGTATTAGATGGCAGCATTGCTTTTTTCATTCAGCTCATGGTGAAGCGTCAGGGTTGGATCACAGTCAGAGTTGGCAATTTATAATGAGATATTTCAGCTACATCGAGAAAAAAAGATGGATATGTGAGAGGCAGCTTCCAAGAACAAGGACTTCCTCATTCCCGGACTTACTGTTCGTAATTAAATACAAGGAACC